>JAKGRZ010000055.1:0-145554 GCA_022537955.1 Schmidtea mediterranea | reverse complement strand
ACCTTTCCCAGGACCTCATCACTACTCTTTCGAGAGTTGGGTGAGAGGATTTAGGAATGGAGAATACTGAGCGGTTCCAGCTACTGCCTTCACCACGGGCTCCCCGCTAACCACCCGTTTGATCCGGAGTAAAAAAAATTTCATTTTATTGACTTGAGTGCGTGTGGGTTATAGTGTGTGAAAGGTATTTGAACACAAAAATTTTAAAAATATTTATTCCTCGCGATGGAGGTTCGAGCATAAAAATTCTTATCTGGTTAAAATCAAAATAAATCTATAAAAATGTTCTATATAAAAGCAGGAATTAAAATGATAATCAAAAGAATATATAATAAATAACAAAAAATCCATAATGCTGTCTAAAATAATAATGACATACAATAATAATGAAAAATTTAAAAAATAATAAAAATAAACGTTAAAAAATACAAATAATAAGGTTTACTTTTTCCGATTCCTTCACAATGATTGATAAATAAAAATTAAAGTAGATTTAATAGCACAAAGAGTAAATTTAAGAGAGAGAGTACTTAAAAATAATAAAATGTACTGAAATTTGTCTGCCCAGCACTGCCTTATATGTCACGATTTCTCGTGTGTGTTTTGATACGGTAAAACAAGGAATTTTCTAGAATATTCCAAAATTATAATTTTTTAATTCCTTTTGATTTAAAATTAAATTTTTATATTTTTGTGTACAAAACTTTTATTTATTTTATTTTTCTTTACATTTTCCATTTTTTTCTAAATTTAAGTTCTCCGCTCAAAAACACACAGGTGTTACCGTGCTGGTCAAACAAATATGGACTTAATCAGTTTTTGCTCAACAGGTGTTTAGTTGGTGTTTATGGGTCTAATTTTAAATCTGCATGTTGTGTTTGAGTGCTATTTCCAATTCATTTAAACAAGATTCAGTGATAACCCAATAGTAATATGGCTCATTTTTTAGTAGAAACCTCCCATTGGGATACATTTCCAACGTCATTTTGACGGGTATTCAATGGTTATGTCTCTTGTGCGCACATCAGCTAGGAATCCCTTGCAAGTGACAATTGTTGGGCAAAATCTAAATCAGACTGTTTTTGTTTGACCAGCACAATAACTGCATGTGTGTTTTGAGCGGATAACTTAAAATTTAGTAAATATAAGAAAAATAAAATAAATAAAAATTAAATAAAAATTTTGGTACATAAAAATAGAAAAAAATTGATTTTAAATCAAAAAGAATAAAATTTTTACTATTTTGGAATATTCTAGAAAACTTTGTTTTAATGCATTAAAACACACACACAAGAAATCGTGGTATAAAAGGCAGTGCTGGGCAGACAAATTTCAGTACTTTTCATAATTTAGTTTTTCATAATTTAAATACATTTTTATTGTTATTTGAAAATATTATTTTGTCGGAAGAATTATTCTAAAGCAAGTAATAATCTTTGGTTTTATGTTAATTATGGTTTTATTATGTTATGCATTTTATTAATTTTAATTACTTTATGTTAAATAATTTGTTTTTGGTTTACTCTAATTAATTTTTTTTATGCAAAAACTTTTCAAGACTAATATTATTCATGATCGAACCCCATTTCGATGGAGTGGTATCATAATATTTTTTTTTAATCAACAAGGTAGTAAAATTAAATTTTGACTTTACCGACTGCGCGTAGTGATAATCTACGGTCTGTAGTACTGTTGGGCCAGAACACAAACGGCCTTGGAAAATGTTTAAATGGATCGGTAACACACATGCAAACATAACATGCAAATTTAAATAAACCTATTAAAACATCAATTAAACCCTATCAAATATGAGAAAAAAGAGAATTACATATAAAATAATAAACATAAAAATAAATAAAATAATAACAAAATGCAACAAGATCCGCACGATACAAATACAAATATAACATGAAAACCCAACAAATTCGACCGAAAATTGATAAATCAATAAAAGTTCATGAAAATGAAATTTAAATCAAAAAATCTGAATTAGAAATAATTCAATAAAAATTCTAAATAAAAAATTATTAAATAAATTTAAAAAATGATAAAAATTAAAGATTAGAATACACTAGAAAATAACAAGGTCGAATTTTGTTTTACTACATCAAATTTAACACGCGAGGTTAGGGACAGAAAATAGGTATAAATACCGATTCATTTTCACATAAAATTTAACCATTTTTGAATCAAAAATCATTTTGAATTTTGTTTGAAAACCTATCGTGAAGCTTTTTATTTTTTAGGTGAGACGTAGTTTTATTTGGAACTCTCTCTCCACGTCACATCCTTGCAACCTCGGTAGAGCTCTGCTTGGACGTCGGCGTGGGGGGAGAGGTATTTTTATGAAAATTTTATTGGAATGGATATGGTAACTTTGTATTTTACTTTTAATATACTTCAATAAATATTTATAATGTTGTTTTATGCATTTAATAAAATTAATCTGTCGAAATTTTTCCGGCCCACAGCCAAGACACAACGCAAGACAGCAAAATCAACATATAATTCAAAATTGTGTAAGTGCGTGGAATATCGCCGATAATCTGTGCCCGTGAAGACCCGGCGTGCGGAATGCAGGGGTTGGAACGTCAATATTATTCCGTATAGAAGAAAGGAGAAATAAGGAAGGGGTCTTTTGGCTACTTCCTCGTTTCTCGATTTCTGTAAATTCGACCTAAATATTTCACACACGGCTCAAAATTATCACACCGAGTAGTCCAGTGGGCACTCCTTAAATATAATTTGAACACAAAATGCGCTTAAGGTCAATTAAGGGAAGGTGACGGGCAATTAAATAAAAATAAAATCGTTGCTATTCGTTATAAATTCATGCTATTAATTTATGTCATCCATCACATATCTATACTATCCCTATTATAAATTCATATTATTAAATAAATTCATATTATTAATTGTAAATTCTTTTTATTAATGGTAATTTCATATTATTAATCGTGAATTCTTTTTATTAATGGTAAATTCATAATACTAAATGTAAATTCATATTATTAACGGTAAACCCATACTATTAATCGTAAATTCATATTCATAGTATTAATTATAAATTTATATTATCACTTACAAACCTTTACTACAAGTTCATATTATCAATTATCAATTCATACCTTTAAATTCAAGTCATTAATTAAATTTATTATTAACTATCAATTATTAGCTGTAGATTCGTGTTATTAGTTAAGAAAATCATGCGCTCAAGTATACAATTCATAGTTTATTTACAAATCCCTATTATTACTTATAAAGTTACATTATTATTTAAACATTTCTATTATTAACTATGATTATAAATTGATGTAGGGTATAAATTATAATTTCAGGTTATTAATTAAAGATGTTTACTTAGTGATCAAAATTATGAAGCTAACCCAAAAAAAATCGCCCGCGACAATCAAAAGACTTACGGTAATCAAAATCATAATAATTCCGATGAAACTTAAAGACTCAACTACTCTTGGCCAATAACTTTCAAATTAACAGTCCCAACGTCCCTAAGATAAGATTAGAATCTACATAAAAGAGGAATCTTCAAAATCAAGTTGACGAAGATAAAATTCACAACTCCATCGAATATCAAAATTGAAAATCACAAATACAAAAATAACATATGAATTCATAGCATGTAATTCCAATGAGTTAAAGTTCTAAATCCAACGATGGAGGACCCGAATTGCGACCTTCAACCGAGTAATATCGCGCCGTCCGAATAAGGTGAGTTTTCTCACCTGCCCACGATAAATCTGAGATATGACTAAAGTTCATTGAAATAAATCAAAATTCCCCGACGTTAAGATTCCCATTACTGCCGATTGATAAGCATATTTTTTCTAAAGAAAACCTCATTAATAAGACGAAGCAAATCTCCCAGAAAACTAACTCACTTGTTAACAAGGAAACCGCCCAGACGGTCAATATCATTACCTAGCCGGCTTATGTCCTATATCTTGAACCATCATGTTTTCTCCGAAAAATCCGACACCAATCCAGCAAGATTAGATCTGAAAAATAAATAAGTTAAAATGATAATCAATACTGACCGGAAACGTACGAACAACAAACTACCAATTGATTACTTTATTAAACCCACCGAGATACGCGACCAAAGTTAAGCCATTATAAACCGCCGATTACTTTACAATTTAGATGTAATAGCACTAATTGAATTTGGACGTTGACACATTCGTTCAGTTCACAAAATCGGAGATTTGTTTACTGGCACGTCCAAATCATGCAAATAAAAATTGAGAGATTTTAAACCTAATTAAATAAGGTCAACATTTCCGCTGAACGGCGAATATCGCATGAGCACTTAAATAAATACAATTATATTAAAGCATTGCATAAAGTACAAATAACCACAACCATCAGAATATAAACCCTCACCCGATATCAGTGGATTAATATTACAAAATGCATCGACAACGAATTTATCGAAAGAGGACTATTTCGACCAGCCCACCTGGCGAAAGATCGGTAGCAGAGTCTGACCCACAACCCATTGGTAATGATTTTTTTTATTAATGTATAAGTAATGATGTTTTTCCCGTATTAAAATTAATGCTTTGTTTGTGTATACATCATAATAATATCGCCGCATTTTGTGAACGATTTAGGATTGAACTCGCTGTCAAATTTTTATTATTAACTTTTATATTTGAATTCTAAGTTAATAATTCTTTAGGTTTAGGTTATTGGATTTTCCTCCATTTTATTGAAATTAATAACATAATCTTTAGATTTTAGCTTTCACCATTTATAGATGGGAAATCACCAAATATAGGGAATTCTTCATTTAGGGTATAGCAAAACCATTTTTAAATTTCGTTCGGAATAGTATAAACAAATATATCACCGATATAGCGTTCAAAAGGAATTATATTAATTACAATTTCATTCAGGAAGTTCAGATCCGGATCTCATTCCGATGCAACTTGCTGACCGATGGAGAGAAGCATGGAAGCTTTTCCGACACTCTAGACGTCACGAGTCTTCCCCACTCGAATTCCAACGAACCAATGGTAAATCAGAAGATCCTAACCGAAATCCCGAAGCACCGGAACCGCACTGGGAGGAGTGGCACCCGACTGCAGAAATCTATACACACGCTCGTCACCTACTCGATGATCTTCTCAATCATCAACGACAAGTGGACCTACAAGTGGTCCGGGCCCGTCAATGTTTGGCAAACATTGAGGATGACATCGAAACCGGCCGGATTGCCACTACCTACCACCACCAACGGGCCCGAAGACCCCTGTACGGAGACACCTGTGGAGAGACGGTCGTAAACAGGAGGGACTCTCAGATGACTGGGTCTCACCGGATTCGAAATACTAAGCGGCCAGTGATGATTATCTTAAACTGCTCCCCGGAGGAGTGGGTAGCGAGGGGCTTCACGGACACGTGATATTAATATTTTGAATTAACCTTAGTTTATATTTTGTTATTAAAATAAAGATTTTGTTCGGTTAAAAATTAATTTCGTTCGTTTGATGTTGTAATAATTCGTCGAGGAAACTTTGTTTTATTCTGATGTATTTATTAATTCTATGGTAATAGTTATCTTTTGATGTTATCAATTCCAGACATGGATTCCCTACAGATTCTGCGAACAGAACTGGACGTGGCACGACAAAATAACAAGACTCTGTATGATCAGATTATCCAGCTGACTCGAGAAGTACACCAAACCCGAGCCACCTGGATAGATCCAGCAAAAATAAAACCCCTATATCAGAGACTCACAGCTGCTCAGAAGGGATGGGCAGAAGAAAAGCAAACAAATCAAACCTTACGTACGCAAATACGAGGACTGGAGGTCGCCCTGTCTGCCAGTCAGAAGGGAGCGGCTGTTACTTATCCGCTCGTGTTCGCACCGGCTCAGTTAGCCTATCGGGAGTCGGCAGCTACTCCAACCTCGGTCTCGAACCCAGCAACAGCCGCAAATACCCACTCTCGTCCAGGACGCAAGGAGAGAGCCAGGCGCCGCGCCGCTCGGTTACTGACTCAGTCCAAATCAAATTTGCCAGCATTGTAACTCATGAATAATATATATCTTGTTGTTTGATTGTGTTGACTCATGTGTAAGATAGTCCAGAAATCATGATAGAATTCCTGAATTTATTAGACTCTAAGGATAAATACATGACATAAAGGGACCAATTACAAAAAATCGAGCATGTGTCTTCTAACGACGGCTCGTTGGACCCGAGGGTTGTCCGAGCAATTACAGTATTAGCAATAGCACTCACTTTTTGCGGACAATCCACCCGCTCGAGCACATTTCCAACGTTGCCTAGCAACGGGTGTCGAGTGGTAGTCAGAGTAACATTTTGTATGGCGTTACTGGGGCAACAATAAAGATGAAACAAATGACGAAACCCTGTAACCCACCAGTACCCAGGAGGAAAGATTGCTGTAGGGGCGGTTTTTCAAAACAGCTCAGCTTTTCTCCCGGTAACCCCGCCGCCCACTCGTCAATATAACCGAGTGAGGTCATGGGGAAGATCTAAAATCATTTAACATAAATAGAAGAATAAAAAACGACTGGTTAGGGAAAAGAAGAAAAATCAATTAAAGAAGTTAGAACGACTACAGAGATATGGATGTAAACAGTAGTAAACGTTTTTGAAAGACTTATAAAACGGAATTTGATATAATAAACCGATAGTAACAAGACTAAGTATAAAAGATATAAAGCCTCAATCACAGACGAAAAAGTAAAATTTTCTTTTATCCATTTCAACCTCGCAGAATATCTTCAAATGACTGTAATTTAGATACCGACTTAATTTATAGTTATATCATGAGTCGATAACAAGATAAAACCGCAAATCTAATCCAGTAAACTCACATTAAATAATCGTTCAAAAATCTAACCCTTAAAAAGAAAAACCCAATTTTAGTTACTGTTGGGCCAGCACACAAATAGCCTTGAGAATTGTTTAAATGCATCAGTAATACAGCACGAAAACCCAGCACCAAGATAACTTAAAATACAATATACAACACCAACTAAACACTTTAAAATCTGAGAGAATATAAATAAATATAAAATCAAAAACATAAAAATTAAATTAAAATAATAACAAAATGCACCAAGATTCGCACGATACCTACACAAATATAACAAGAAAACACAACAAATTCGACGAAATTGAAAAAATTAACAAAAGTTCATTAAAATGAAATTTAAATCGAAAATTTGAATTAGTAATAATTCAATAAAAATCTTAAATAAAAAATTATAAAAATAAATCAAAAAATAATAAAATTAAAGAATAGAATTTACTAGAAAATAACAAGGTCGAATTTTGTTTTACTGCATCAAATTTCACACGCGAGAAAAATAGGTATAAATACCGATGTGTTTTCACAAATTTTCAGTCTTATTTTGCAGAGAAAAATTCCATTATAGAATTGTATAACTGGTTGTATGGCTGGTTGAGAGCCGTGCATTCAGGCAATTAACACGGGTAAGTGTTTTGCCTGAACACGATCACTCTCAACTGGTGCAATATTATTAGTTGATTTTTTTGAAAAGAATTGATGGGTAATTTTTCAATTGAATTTATGTATGACTTTTCAGATCGAGTTGATGGATGATTTTGTTTTTCAAATTGAATTTATGGATAATTTTGTTTTTCCAATTGAATTTATGGATGATTGTTTGAATCGAATTTGTGGGTAATTTTTTAATTGAATTTATGGATGATTTTTCAGATTAAATTTGTGGATAATTTTGATTTTCCAATTGAATTTATAGATGATTTATCGAATTAAATTTATGGGATTTTCGAAGTAGCCGATGTAATATGCTGAATAAATATTTTATATCTACAGCCTTAGTGCAATCGAAACTTTTATTCCAAATGCTATGGTAAAATATTATTTGTTATTACTTTTTCCGGCCCACAGCCAACCCATAACGCAAGAAAGCAAAATCTACATAGTACAGATTTGTGTAAGAGAGTGGAAAATCGCCAATGATATGTACCCGTGAAGACTCAGCGTGCGGAACGCAGGAGTTGGAACGTCAATATTATCCGTACATAGGGGAAATTGGAGGGTAAATGAGTAGTTTATTGGCTGCTCCTTCACCATCCGTTTTCTGTAAAATTGACATAAATTTTTAACAACAATCGGCTCAAAATCTCTAACACCGAGTAGTCCAGTGGGCACTCATTAACTATGAAATGAACATAAATAGATCTTAAGGACAAAAAGAGGGAATGGGTAGCGGGGAAAATTGCGAAATCGTTGCAACAGTTAAAATGAATAGCCATCGGAAAAAGATTAATCCGAACGACCAAAATCATGAAAAATAATGTTTTTAAATAAGAATTAAATTAATTAATTTGAGTTGAGACGGAAAATATGGCGGGACGCTGCTCAAATTTTCCGAACTAATTCAAATACTTAACAAAAATAGTAACGCAAAAATGGAATGCGTAAAATAAGGGCGGAACGCTGCTCAAATTTTCCGAGTCAATGAAAATACTTTGTCGAAAACTGTAGAATAGGGATGAACCGTAAAATAAGGGCGGAACGCTGCTAAAATTTTCTAGTTTACAAAAATACTTTATCGAAAACCGAAAATATAGATGGACTACGGCTAATGTTGTATATCAATAAAAAATTTTAACGCTGAGGAATAGGGACGGATCCCTACAAAATCTTAATAATAATAACGATAATGATAAGGGTAATGATAATAATAATAATAATAATAATAATAATAATAATAATAATAATAATAATAATGGTAATAATAATAATAATCATGGTATTTGTAGTAATGATTGATAATAATTATGATAATAGTAATAATCATAGTACTAATAACAATAAATATAATGGTAGTTATAGTAATAAAAATAATAATAAAGGTATTAGTAGTGACAATTAAGAAAGGTAATATATATAATAGTAACAATGATGATGCTGGTAATAATAATGGGAAACATTGTAGTGATAATAGGGATAAGGGTGAAAGATATAATGTGGGTGTATTTAACATAACAAAGGGTGTACAGGCCAAAGAATAATCATCAGCATGGACAATGATAAGCAGGACTATGTGAATAGACATAACAATGAATGATATGAGAGTATAGGTTAACAGTTGAAAGAGATAGGAGAATAATGGGACCTAAGAATCAAAGCGAGCGCAGGTCTTCTATCGACAGCTCGTGAACCCGAGGGTTGTCCGAGCAATTATAGTACTAGCACATGGTACTCAATTTTTGCGGGCAATCCACCACTTGAACACATTACCAACGTTGCCTAGCAACGGGTGCCAAGTGGATCAGAATCATTTTGTATGGCGTTACGAGGGCAACTAGAAGGATAAGCAAGATTTGAAACCCTGTAACCCACCATTACTAATCATATTAATACTACTTACAAAAATTAATCTTTAAAATTTTTATCTGTAAAGGAAAAAATCCGATTTTAGTTGTGAACCACATTAATACTACTTACAAAACAATAATAAAAGATTCATCAAAGAAAACCCAATTCTAATCGCGAACCATAGTAATATTACTTACAATGATGCTACTTATTATTAACCTTATTATTATTATTTTATCATCAACCTATAAGTACCATTATTATTATTGTCATTGGTATTATTATTATTATTTTATTATTATTATTATTGTCAATTTCATTGTTAAATTATTATTAACATTGCTATTGGTGTAGTGATCATCATTATTATCTTATCATTTATCTTATTACTATTATTATTACAGTTCTCGTTATCACTAAAATCTAATATTAATATTATTATTATTAACTTAAGATTATTATTATTATCGTTAATATTATTATTATTATTATTAATTTTATTAATAATCCATTATTAATAGTTATTATTATAATTATTACCATTACTATTATTATCATTTTAATATTATTGTTGTCACTATCACTATTATTAAACTCACATTATCGTGATTATTATTCGTATTAAAATTATTATTATTTAAATTATTATTATTATATTTGTCACTAATATTACCCTCCCCGTTATTAAGGTTTTCAGTATTACCAAACCTGATATTAATTTTATCAATATCATAAGAATATTATTAACATTAATATTCTTATTACTAGGTTAAATCTTGTTATTATTGCTATTCAGGAGTATTATGGCTATTAAGTTAATATTATTATTATCATTATTAATATTAAGTTAACATTATTGTTACCATTTGAATTTTACTATGACCATTATTTTTAGTACTAAATTTGTTGTTATTAATATTGTCATAGACTTAATATTATTATCGTTATCCAGGTATCATCTTTATTAGTATTATAATAAAAATTACTAGTATAATAAAATTTAAAGAAAAAAAAAATATAAACGTCAAAGAAAACATCACCGTATAAAATTTATTTTACCAAACATAATGAACATAATTTTGCGTTGCGGATTTCCAAAGTTTCTTGGGCTGGGTTTGGGATTCTAAATTATCAAGAGTTAAAATGAGTTAAACTAAACAAATAAATAACCTGGTGAATGACAATAGTACCGGTTGGAGGTGCCCAGGTGCCTTCGTCTTCTGGGGGGGCCTAAAAACACAAAAAATGTTAGTCAAAAGTATCTAAAAATTTATAATATAGAATTTCAAAATAGTTTAACCTGTTGCCATGGTAACAGGCGACAAGCAAAACTAGATAATGAGGTATATACCCGAATTTCTCCTTAACCCTAGACTTTCAAGGGTTGAGATGAGTTCTTATAATTTAAAATGGAAAATCCATAATTATAATAGGGTTAATCATAATAAAAAATTTAATTTTTGTAAAATTCTAAATAGTAATTTAGAGTAAAGAATTTTAATTTTTATATTAGCAAATTAAAATTTTAAAGTTAAAAAAAATTAAAGGAAATTTTTACGTAAAATTTTATTAGTTAGGATAAAAATTATAAGTGTAAATTATTTTATTAATATAGACGAAATATTGTAAATTTTATAAAATTTAACTATTATTACTACTAATATTAATTATCTGACTATTAGAATTACTATCATTATTTTTATTTTTATCATGCTACGGTTTATGGTTACCGGTTGGATATTTAAATTTTTTAACATTATCCTGTTCTAAGCCCAACGAAAACCCCATCACATACCGACTCACGAACTCCGGTGCCACTAATATTAATATGAGGACCATGACACCATATAGGGCCAAACCCCTGGATGATTTAATGAACGACCCTAGAACCTATTAACCCTGAAGACATTTTGTCATGATATTATGTAAATTTAAATCTTGTAATAGTAATTACTTAGGTCCGACCAATTTCTAATTAAACCCTAATTTTTCATTCTAGTGGAAAATCATTTGGCGGATTTTGCAAAATATAGAAAAGATGTCGCTCGATATCACGAGGAGGCGATGAGCCAGGCTAGGCGGGTGGAGTCCCTCTTGGGCCATACACGACGCATGGAAGCGACATGGATCCGGCCAGATGAAGCCAAGAAGCTTCACCAGCAGCTGGCCCAAGTCAAAAAACTCTACTAAGAGGAACTTATCTTGTCTCGTTCCCTCAAGGTCAAGATCCGGCAGCAGGCCTGTACTATAGCGGCCTTGGAGACTAAGCTCCAAATCCATACAGATTTGGTTTCACTACCCTCATACCCCGAAACCGAACTATTCCCAGCAATTGATATATTCCAAGTAGAGGAAAGGGCCACTACCTCGGCACCTCCTCTAGAGCCGTCACCTGCAACAGACTTCTCGACTCCAAGACAAAAACCACCGTCTAGGCCACGACCAGGAAAACATGAGCGAGCCCGTAAACGGAAATTAAAAGAAGCTCGACTAGTGGGACAATTATCCCGTATTATTAACTCCATCTGACATATGTCATATACCAGTGTATTTATGTGGTAGTTATTAATTATGAATAAAAGTATTTGAGTTAAATTCTCTGCATATATTCACATTGTTTTAAGACTATTGGATATTCACATTGTTTTAAGACTATTGGAAGTAGGGTGAGAATGGGACCTTAATGAATAGGACAATAGACCTTCTATGGTAGTCCGTGAACCCGAGGAGGGTTAGGGCATTAGCAGTTCTTGTAGAGGAGCTCACCTTTTGCTAACCTTCCACCCATTAGTGCACAGTACCAACGTCACTTGTGACCGGTGCCTAGTGGTAATAATTTGTTATGCGCGTGCTGAATGGGGTTTGTAGGTGTTCCTTATATGCTTATATAAAAGTTTCCCCATAAGTACCCAGCACTATAAAAATCTTATATCTTTTACCCATGTTGGGCCAGAACACAGACGGCCTTGTAAAGGTTTAAATGAATCGGTAACACACATGCAAATATAAGATGCAGATTTAAACTCAAAATCTATTAAAAAACCAAGTAACCCTACCAAAATGCGAGAAAGAGGAAAATTAAATATAAAATTATAAACACAAAAATAAATTAAAATAATAACAAAGTGCAACTAGATCCGCACGAAATAAACATAAACATAACACGAAAACCCAACAATTTGACCGAAATTTGACAATTTAACAAAAATGCGAGATTTCATGAAAATGAAATAAAAATGAAATAATTTGAATTAGAAATAATTCAATTAAAAAAATGCAAAAGAAAAATTGTCAAATTAAATTACAAAATAATAAAATTAAGATTAGAATATACCAGAAAATCACAAGGTCAAATTTTGTTTTACCAAATCAAAAAAGAACACGCAAGGTTAGGGCCAAAATACAGGTATATATACCGATTCATTTTTACACAATTTTAATCGGTTTTTAACCAGAATCAGTTTTCATAAACTTGAAAGTAATTTTTCAAATCGTCTAATCAGTTTCAGTTTCAAACCGAGAGTGCAAAATTTGAGGTGAGTAAGAGATTGTGCGATACTCTCTCCACGTCGTGTCCTCGCAACCTTGAATGAGCTCTGCTTGGATCTCGGCGTGGGGAGAGGGAGTGATGATATGTTATATAAATGCTATAAACAACCATGATGAAACTGATAAAATATATATTAAATCAAAATAGATTTTCTTTCTTGTCGAAATTTTTCCGGCCCACAGCCGATACATACCGCAAGCTATTAAAATCAAAGATACTATTGTAAATCGTGTAAGTGAGTGTATTATCGCCAATGATTTCGTGCCCGTGAAGGCTCCGGGTGATGAACGCAGGAGCTGAAACGTCAATATTACTCCGTATAAAGGAAAAGGGCGAAGGGGAAATGGTCTTTTGACTATTTCGTTGGCACTCATTTCCTATAAACTCGACCTAAAAATTATTTACCACTCACGGCTCAAAATCACAACATCGAGTAGTCCAGTGGGCACTCAGTAACTATAATATAAACACAATGCGCTTAGGATCAAAATAAAGGACGGTGACGGGATGATAAATAACAAAATCGTTGCTATGATAAAAATATGAGAACCTCGCTACTATTCATTAAAAATCTTATTAATCGACCGAGTTAATAATAAGATTTTTCCTAAGCATTACTAGCTAAAATACTAAACTCCGGTGTAACGAATTGCTAAAGGTTATAAAACCAAATATTTCTTTGCTGAAATTTGTAAACAAAACAAGTTGATCAAAATATAAAGATGTACTTTGTAATAGAGCCGTCGATAAAGTTAACCTCAAAGTATCATATCTGTAAACGCAAAGATTTAGCTAGGCTCTCTAAAGTGATGGAAATAACATCTGTAAAATTGAAATCTAGACGCCTGGTAACTAGTACCCCAAATGAACGCGATTGTTGTAATAAATATATACGGAACAATAACAATCCAAAATAATTAGGAAATTCATTTAAGTAAAATTTTCCCCAAAATTAACAACCGCATAAAGAAAAATATAAAATTTATAAAGACCAAAAAATCCAAATGCGTATTCATAGCCAAGTTTACTCTAGAATGCGACAAGGTCCGAATTGTCACCCATAAATAATAAAAGAAATGCGCGGATAACCCTCTAGGACCTGACCTCACATAATGATCAAACTATTAGGAAGCCACCCATATTTCTATTCAAAAAAATTCTAAGTAAATCCACGAACACCCAATCCAAATAATAGCGGTAATAAATGAATAAAATAAAATAAAATGAATAATAATAAATAAAAACAATAAATTCAAAAGAGAATGATAAGATACTAAATTAAACTGCATGATAAATCACTTTTTTCATAGGCATGGACAATGTTCATAATAATAAATGCCCTTGGAAGATTAGAAATAGCGCTGCTGTGAGGATAAGGAGACCAAAATCATATACCACTAGCATCGTCCCGAACGAATCGACATACGTGATAGATCCAGTATTTTCATAGTAATTGACATACCATCTTAGAATAGTTATTTTGATTTCATCTTTCCATTGCGCGTTGATTTCCGACGATAATCCTCCAAGAATAGACCGATCCACCGACCATTCTTCCCATAAGATCTTCATTGTTGAGTAAGTTAATAGTAAACCTCCAGATTCAAAGATTGAAATGAATGAATATAAGGTATAAATGATCCACTGGGATAGCACGCCGACTGATTTCTCCCTAAATGTCAACAATGAAGTGGTTCGACATTATGCACCCGGAATTACAGAAAATTGAATAGGGAATAATTCCACAAGGATAATTCATAAATTAACTCTCTCCAAATGCCATCAGATAAGGCGATTTTGCATCATGCACCCTAAAGTGTAGAAAGATAAAGGTGAATCGATACTGTCATCGACCATAAGAGGCAGATGCACACACCGCTAGCAGGTAGTAAGTGAATCAACTAACTACAACCGTGTATGGACACTAGCGTATAATCAATTAGGGTGCACCCGACAAATCTCCTAACCACTTATCGACATACCGATAGTGTTATGTAAAGAGGTCTTAACTAAAAATGGAAAGTATTAATTATAATCTGACGCAATAAGACATAAGTCCCGTTGTAAATTTAAGTACCTTCTATTACCGGCGAAATTAATTTTCCTTTATTGTAGAGATGAATTCCCACAATACCTTACAATACGAATTAGCCAAGGCCCAGAGGACCATCAAAGATTTCCACCGACAAATCCTCCAACTGACGACCGAAGTTCAGTTAACAAAAAGCTCTTGGATGGAACCGAACAAGGCCAAGCACCTGTACCAAAAATTAACAATGATGCAGAAGGGTTGGGCTGAGGAGAAACAGCTCAACCAAAGCTTGAAGACGCAAATCAAGGGTTTGGAGGTGGCGCTGTCTGCATGTCAAGAAGGGGCAGCAGTGACCTACCATCTGGTTTTTGCCCCGGCCCAATTAGCTTATCGTGAGGCCAATTCCACTACGAAGTCTGCAGCCAAGCCAACTAAACACCACCCCAGAAGAGCTGAACAGGCTAAACTACGAGCCGTTCGAGTAACAGACTCAAAAACGTGAATTGTGTTAAATTTTTTTTTAAAATAAAATTTGTTGAATGTCGTACTTAAAGGATTAAATATAATTTGAATTGAATTAAGCCCAGGCAATGAAGTCAATCAGCCAGTCAGTCAGTATCACTGTTATAACCATCTATCATCAGCAAGGGACAAAAATGACAAATCGCACGAAAACCTTCTAACGGTAGTGCGTTGGACCCAGATTGAGGTCGGACCAGAGCAGTTCCCGCGTGGCGCTCACCTTTGGCGACCTCAAAACCCATGGTTACATTTCCAACGTTGCCTAGCAACGGGTAACCACTGGGGATAGGAGAATTAATTTTCATCTGGGTTCAAGGTTGTCAAAGACCATAACCCCACACCCATCAGGTGCCCAGAAATTTTAAGGTTGTTTATTTGATGTTTATGGGTCTGATTTTTAATCTGTATTGCTATATTTGCGTGCTATTTCCAATTCATTTAAACAAAATTTGGTCCTGGCCCAACAGTACAATTCCAATAAAATTTTAATAAAATCCTAATAAAAAGCTTTAAAAGTACATATAATGATTTTATCGTCCAGACTTCATAAGTAATATGTTCTCACTATTTTTTAAAGGCTAAGATAACACTTTAAAATTTGAAATGTCAATTTTTATGCTCAATAATATTGCTGTTTCACTTAATCGGGCATGTTCTCAAACTAATTGAATATCTTCAGCCACTTGGGATTTTATTTAAACAATTTCGAAATGAGTAATTTGGCGAACAAAATATAAATGATTTTACTAATAATTTAAATAAAATTAATTTTAATTCGTATTTATGAAAATGATAATTTTAATTTATGAAACTTTAACTTTGTTTAAAATATATTCGCATTTAATTGATAATGATATCAAAATCATTTAATTATAAAAATTGGAAAATTGTAGAAAATAAATCACACATATTAAGACAAGAAGGCGATGAAAGAACTGTTAGTTATTGAAAGATTCATTTATTTATTAATAATTATTAAAGGAATTTGAAAGCAAAATTAAAATTCCAATGTATCCGGATGATTTTTAATAATAATTTCATTGAAATGAGCCATGTATGGAAATTTTATGGTCAATAAATATTTAACCATTTTCTAGCTGATAAAGGAAAATTGTATTAATTTAAATAAAATAGTTTTTCAAGTCACTGATGCACTGAAAATGGTTCAAAGTGGTATCAATAAAATAACGGTAATTACAATTTGTCATTTAGTTTTTATAACTTTATTAATTTTCACTTTTGTTGGCTGATTGTAGAGAAATGAAAATTTATAAAGAAATAAATAACGATTAATGTATCTAATAAAAGTCATTAACAACTTTTTTTAAAATGAAAATGTTTTTATTTATAATTTTTTAATAAACACATTTAAGGTCGCAGCAGCTGATGTTTGGCAAGAAGCGAATGCCCATATTTTAACCTCTGAAATCGTGGATCAGCCTAATGAATCTACGAAATCAGAATTCGATTGGACATTTACAACTGAATACTCTGGAACGCTTATTGGTGATTGGAGAATCAATCAAACAGATGAAAAAATAAATTATGAAATTCTGAAAGAAAAAGAACCAATTTTATTCTTTTCCGAGATGTCATTATTTGAGGATGAGTTAGGTGATAATGGATGCGTTCAATTGATGCTTCGACTACGAGTTATGAAATCAGGCTTCTTTTTATTGCAAAGATTTTTTTTACGCGTCGACAATCGTTTGTTGAGAGTTTTTGATACTCGTCTCTGTTGTGGTGCAGCAATTGGATCAGATGATTATTTTCTTCGTGAAATCCGTCATAAAGAGTCGTCAGTATGGACTGAGAAAATGTCTGGTGTCGGTATCATGGAGGCCGATGTATTTTGTGACAACGAAATCAAGCATTATTGTGAGAAATTGATTCCAATGTGAAATATAAATATTTTTATTAATTGTCTTTTCAATATTTTTTTTCAGCTATGAGAATTGATTTTCTAGCAATGATTTTGTATTATTTGTATGATATATTATGTGTTGACCTTTTTCATTTTTTACGAGCATATATTTTAAATTGTATCGTTCATAATTTTTATTAAATGTAAATTTTCAATTATGTGCTATTTATTATTTTAATTAAAAAAATGTGAAAGTGGTATAAATTAAAAATTATAAAATGAGTTATCAGTTATTGCGCATGGAATTCTTTTGAGTTCAATTTATTTTCAAAGTTGTTACTAGACAAGTTGTACTTATTTTAAACCGTTAAATTTAATAATTTTTTATTAGTATTTTATAATTTAATATGTGGTGCTTTTCATATAACGGTATTAAAATAAAGTCAATTGACAGAAACATGCCAAAACAGTAAATTGTAGTTGTCACTTCCAGTGTGACATACGAGTAGAAAGGGCTAAAAAATCCTGTGTTTATGAATTAACGAAAACTGTTCCATTAGATTGAGTGTTCCTTAAATTTTCCATAGTCTAAGTGTATGGTTCTCGAGTATGTCACATTATAGTAAGAGGGTATTTTGGCTCTAAAAACCAGTGGTTTTTAGGTCGCACATGCTAAAAAGCTTAAAAATACATCAACGCTAAAACCCTTGAATAAAAACACATTATAATCACCTACCTTTAAAAAAGCCATAGCTCCAGTGAGCCACAGGTTTTTTAGGTCAATGCCACACTAGTCAGAGGGTATTTATAAATGTCGTTAAAGCAAAATGAATAAAAAGGCAATAAATCGCATAACGTTAAAAAAAGTCGAAATCTCAACTCCCCTTAAAAAACCATGAACTTCAACTCTCGATATGTTGGCTTAGAACACGCAAGGTATTGAAATATGGTTTAAATTTGTCAAATAATATTTCATTCAGGATAAAACAACCGATATGATTGATGTTTAATTTCAGTAACAACTAATTTAACTCTGTTTGCTTTCATGCTAGACTAATATTTTTGTCTCAAAAAACATTCTTTATAACTAAGCCACTTACTCTTTGAATTTACCGATGAGCTTGTCAAATTTTCTCAAACATTAAAGATGTTGAGGGCATAATTGGAAGTGTCAAGAAGATCATTTTTAATGATCGCCGGTAAACGAATATCAAGTTAGTAGTGTACAATGAATCGTTTTTAAAGTATTTCACCTTTAAAGTAAATATTTCCTTTAATATGTATTTCCTTGATATTTTAGTATACATTCATTAATGTTTTGCATTGACCCACTTATTGACTGTATTAAATACAACTGGACCTATCAATATTGGCCAGTGTACCAATTCTACTTAATTTATGTAATTTTAGTAAAATAGTGGAATTGGTTAACTTTAATTTTATTTAAACATAGTAGAATTATCCATAAACTAAGGTAACTCCGTTCCTTCATATTTTACTTTTCATTTTTCACTACCATTAAAGTTGCCTCTTCGTTAGGTTTTCTTTGACCTTTATGTGGTAAACTACTGTGTTTTCTTCGACACTGTTTCTCTTCAAAACGATCGCATCGTACATTTTTCAACCATGTGCCTATTTTTCATACAGTTGAAGCATATCTTTCTCTCTCTAGCGAATCCCATCGTTTTCCATCGGCCAATCTCTGAAAACCTTGCATTGGTTTAAATAATGCTACCCTTCACACTTTATAGATTCGACTTTGTGCCTTGCTGATTTTCTACTGGCTTGTAATAGTTTTACCACTATGTATTCCATTCATTTCCTCTTTGAACTCTGATCCTTTCATTATGGTGACTAATTACCATATCCTTTTTCATAATCTTTTCGATTACCATGCATTCCAAACAACATCTCTTTCATGGATCGTAGGGATTCCACTTTTATTTGTAACCACTCTCGGAAACCTGGCCAAACAACCCATCAATTCATGAAGTCTTGCCATCTCCTTCCAGCTCTATTTCTAACGCTTATCAAGTCTTCCAAGTCTCCTAAAGCTCAATCACTAATTGTTCGGAAGTTATCAATCTGATCCATGATGGCCAAATAATGTCGTTCATTCCCTTCATATCGCCTTTCCAACTTTACTTTGACCGTCTTGTAGGTTTCTGGTGAATATCCAAGATTTTCAATCAATTTGGTTGGCATTTTGTCATCATCTTCTGTCTCTGTCTCGTCAATGCACGCATTAGATGTTGCTTTCCATGATTCGTAGTTACTCTGCTACTCACTAAAAGTCCGTATGGTAAGCGACTTAACCTAATTCAACTTCATTTTCGGTTTATCTGTCTCCGACTTTCTACTTCCATTACTTTCCTCGAATCTGATGGACTCACTTGCTGTTGATAGTGTTGGCGAATAGGGTGGATTTTTATTTATTTTATCTAGGGCTTTTGTGTATCTACCACCTAAACGCCATCAAGATTATTATTCTATCCCTCCTATGTACCCATGGTGATTGCCATGTTGTTACTGTACATAGGGGTTGAAAATTCATGAGCAGGTGAGCTCCATTTCTAGAACTACTCCTCATGATATTTTCACTTTCGGGTTCTGGACTGCCGATGGAAGGTCTTACGTCTCTCTCTTTCTATATCCTGGTCCTTACTAGTCTATTCCTACGATTCTCATACTTATTTTTCATCTTTACCCATTATTTATAAAGGTATCCTTCAAAAATTTGAGCAGCGTTCCTCCTTTATTTTTTGATAAATTTCCTATTTCATTTGTTTAATCACGGTATCGACTACATTTGTCCTAGTTTACCTTTATCTTTCCCTATATTAAAAATTTGATTAGCAGTTCTTTAACTCCCGGTACATTTCCCATGATTTTAAGTAGTTACAACCCTCTGCGATCACTTCAATAAACATTTCTCTCTTCTGTAAGATTATATCATTCAACGTTTGGAAAAATACTTTCAACTTTACTTTCATACACTATCTCTTATCCTTTCCTACTTGATTTTCCAATTAATTTTCTGACAATATTTAAAATTTTCAATATCAAAACTTTATTCTCCCTTAACTAAAGTCGCACTTCCCATGATTTTGGATTTTTCACTGCTCACCTCGACCGACGTTTCCATCAGCCGTTGTGAGTCGTTCAACGATGCCCTGCGGGGAAATCCTGTGCCATTTTGCCAGGCCCCGTCGCGGATAGACCGAGGTTTCGAACAGGCACGACCCACAATCACAACTAGGGAACTTAATCAGCCAGCCGGACCGGGATCTGCCTGATCGATAGCTATTGCAATACTTATTATAAATAAGATTTTAAGGGGACTTGTCAGTGGCACCAAAAGATTCCACGACCATCCAGAACAAAATCAAAATAACAAGACTTTAACTTCAAAATATATATTCATACAAGAAAACAATACTTACAATCCACAGTCATGCAAACAAATTGGAAAAATTGGCATAAATTGGCATAAAAATTCTGTCTAAAAATGACTCACAGTTCGTCTAAAAATTTCTACAAATTTTCTGCCTGATTAAAATTGTCTAAGAAAGTCTAAGTCTTGTCTAAAAATTGTGAAAATGACTGATGTAAATATAGTGTTTTTGTGCCTGTGTGCGACCAATGGGCGAGTTTTCGCCATTTTTAGGGCTTTTTAATTATTTTATTTATTTCGAAATAGTTTTGTAATTTTTTATATATTTTTCTTTATTTTTTGATATATTAATATTTTATTGTTGGATTTTATTTTTATTATTATTTTCTTACAATTGGTGGGTTTTTGGGTATTGATATTTGAAACTATATGGTTGTTACCCAGACAACCCCATATAAATATATTTCGCTTACCACTCGGCACCCGTTGCTAGGCAACGTTGAAACTGTGTTCGAGCGGTTAGATCGTCCGCAAAAAGTGAGCGCTATCACTAATGCTATAATTTTACCGAACGATCCATGGGTCCAACGAGCTGCCGTTAGAAGACCTGTGCTCGATTTTGATTTTCAGGTCCCATTATTCTCCTATCTCTCTCAGATGTTAATCTATACTCTCATATCCCTCATCTTACGACTATTCCCATAATTCCTTTTATCATTTTTCGTGTTGACCTCTCATACCAATTACCCACTGATCCCATTTTATCCTGCCTCACGTGTACTAACATTCAGATGATCATCGAAATAATAGTCAAATGATAACAAAACATGTATTTTTATAAACGATAATAAACATGAATTTAGGTGTGTCCATTATACATTAGCGGATGTTCGAGAGGCTCGACGCTTAGCTCGCTCTTTTCGTCCTGGCCGATGAGCACTGGGCTTTGAGGCGATCTTCGTAGTCGTCGTCGAGTTACGATACGCTAGCTGAGCAGGGGTGAAGACAAGAGAGGTATGTCACCGATGCGCCTTCCTGACAGGCTGACACTACCACCTCTAGCCCCTTTATTTGCGTCCTCAAGCTCTGATTTAGTTGTTTTTCTCCCGTCCAGCCTTTTTGCACGGCTGTTAGCTTTTGATAGAGCGCTTTCACCTTTGCCGGCTCTACCCACGTGGCTCTAATTCGTTGAATTTTGTTGGACAGCTGCAGGAGTTGAGCACGGAGGTTTTCATTAGCTTTCCGTGCGTACTCCAATTCACGTTGTAATATTCTCGCTGGCTCCATATCTGTAAAGTAAATTTACCATGTTACATTAGTTTAATTCAGTGCAATTAATGGGTTATAATCGTTAATAATAGGGTTCGTCAAGCGTAGTTTTATTAATACTATAGGTTAAACAAGTATAGAAAATTAACTAGAACATTTATTTTATTAAACTAAAATGGGTTAAACTAAAATAGGTTTATCATGCGTTAACGTCGATAATTGCTACTGTCAGTTTTCTATGATGTTGAAGGGAATTTGATCTCGCACCTGTCCGGACGTAAGGATGCTCCTGATGTCTTTCAGCGGTTTCCTCGTTCCTTCGCATTTTCCGAGGAAGAACCTTTCGCGGGATGACTACATCCATGGGCTCCGCACTGACGTTAAACCTCTCGTCATCTAGGTTGAATGAGGTGTTGTACGGCGGCGCGTAACCGTCCGTACAAGCAATCCTGCCGGCTGCAATATCTTCGTTCACATTCGCAAGGTATAGCCTGGCCCTGGCTACTTGGAGGTTGGTCTGGTGCTGATGTCCCTCAAGACGAGCGAGGAGGAACTCAGCCTGGCCACGAATTTCCCTGGCTGGATTGTGGCCCGGCTCCCGTTTTATCGCTACGAACGGGAGCTTGACATCCTCCGTTTGTTGTAGAGTGCCGGATCTGGACTCTCTTACCTGGGATACGGTAAATCCCGCATCCCACATGGCCTGTCGACAACGATTGGCAGCATGCGCGGGAAATCGAATGGTGACTCTAGATTCGTCCACCCATGACTCGTCTAAACAAAAACCGAGTAAGAATGATTTTTCGAATTTTTCTAGGCTATTTAATTTCCTTGCCGTTGTCCGGTCGCGGACTAATAAGTGGAGGTATAAGTTTCCTGGGTGATTTCCGTGTTATTATCCTATCGTTAGCCTGTTATGCACCGTCAAAACGTATGCGGGGAATGTGCTCTCTCGAATATCACGCTACGGGTCTCACCTTTATTTATACCAGGGTCGATTCGGCTTAAAGGTAATTTGTTCTGTACTGCAAGGTCAATGTGAGCATCTTATTACTAGGCGTCGATCTACTCGATCCAGTCGATGAGAGGGGTCCGAACGATATTTGTTGAGGAACATCGTATTTTACACTTGGTGTTCGTGCCAACTGCCACTAAAGGAGTTCTTGATTTTACGCAATATCTTGATAAACTATTCCCGTTTCTACAGATTGTTCAACTAGGATACTGCCCAGAACTTATCATTTGTTATTCAACTATTTAATCATCCATATTCGCTCATTCTATTTTGCTATTCGAGGAATCCGTCATTGTCAAGAGAACCATATCATCCACAAATGCGCTTTAATTTTCTCTATCGATTTTGTTTAATTTATGGTAAGAGGATAATCATCAAACAACTCATCCAGCAATTCTCTACATCGGTATGTTGTTCATTACCAAAGAATCTGTGATGTCAAATATTAATAGATATGAAGGAAAGTTCCACTTATAGATTTAATCTACTACCAAAGGATTGGTTCGTTTAGTCATTAACAATACCATTAATAATCTTCTACTCCTACATTTAGTTATTGCTAAAGAATCTTGTTAAATAAAACATTAATAAACTACTTAATAATTTTCTATTCGTGTATTCTGATTACAATTAAAGAGCTTGACCAAGGAATCGTTGATAAAATTATTTCGTAATCCTTTTCCTCATATACTCAGTTTATTACTAGAGAATTTGCTGAACAAATTGTCAAATGAATATCAATAAAACCAACGAAGGTCCATTTATACATTTGATTTGTTACTAAAGGGTTGATTAAATAAGTCATTAGTATAGTCATTTAACAAATCTTTAATTGTATATTCATTTTTCTGTTAAGGAACTGGTTGAATAAATAGTTAAGTAATTATTAATGGAACTAACAAAATCTACTTTTAGACTTAATTCATTACTAAAAGATGGGTTAAATAAATTATTTACATAATCGTTTAATGGTTTTTTATTCATACATTTATTTTATTACTAAGGTAATAAACCATTGATCAAATTATTCAATAAATCTTATTTCTTTATTGCATCGTTAAGAAAGAATTTCAAAGAAGTATCTTACTTTACATTAGTTATTTAGGTTATTATTACACAATCTAACATGGGTTCTCTTGACATGACCATTCCGACAAATGGAATCGTAAGTTTCATTTTGAAGGAAGACGTATTCAGTTGCATTTAACAATTTTATCATCTCTGTTGGCAATGTATCAATAGTCGGGTCGTTCCCTCATCGAACGAGTCAGAGTCCAATCGACGGTTATGTTTGAAGTGATGGGTCGACGTCTAGTACCTTTGATTAATATTGATGATATTTGGGGTTGATGGTCAAGTTTCGGATGATTTATTTAACGAAAAAAAAAATCAATGAGGCATTCGATTAAAGCACTTTTTATTTTTTCAAATTTAAATCCATCATTAATTTTATGTCTATTTTCGTGAGATTGATGCTGGAAATAATTACTCTAGGGCTGCTATCTAGGACTTATAAAGTTAAAGAATGATTAATAGAAAAAATTAATTTACTTGAAATATTAGTACTGGATCCTTGAGCCGCAACGTCTTCTGGGACTCACACTGGAGAATTTTGGTTACTTGATTGATATTGCATTTTTAGTCGCTCGTAAATTAATGATCGGTGTCGAGTCAGCAGCGACACTTATATGGTTGGGATGTTATTTGGATAGAAAATTGGCAGTGCGTAAAGGTCACGTCGGCTGTCTGAACCATGCGGTGAGGAATATCCTTAATTCGTGCACCTATTGCATGCCGGTTTGCAGTCAATGTGTGCGAGCTAGACATCAATATCGATCGGTCAAGACATAAATGCCAAATCTATTATACAAATAGAGAATCTCATTCCGTTTATGCCATTCATCTTCCTGATTTGTCCGGCTATCTTTGGCTAAATGTCACTCGTGAATCGTTAATCAATTTCGTCACAGGTATTGATATGATGGTACTATATTAAATTATTGATTTGGATTTCTTTTTAGGCATCATTTCTCGATATATTATGAAAACATGGGAATTCGTTTTACCGAGATTGTAGCTGGATTCAGTTTACCCTTTTTCTGACACCATTTCTTGGTCTACCATGTTCAATGGAAATTATTTTCGGCAGGATTATTTAATTTGGGATTAAATTTATTTTATTTAATTAATAAAACTTTTGGAATATTATTCGTTATTGGATTTAGATTGTAAGGAATTTTTGGTTGACGCGTATACGGTTCGAGTTTATTTATTTCTACAATGGGATCTTTGTAATTATAACATTCACCAGGGATTTTTAATTAATTAAGAAAATTTGTAATAATTGTTCCTCATCCTTTGTGGATTTCTCAGGTTTTCTTACAAGGAATTAACGTAATTTGGTGGAACACCTAGTGTTATATACTTTTCCTGGGTTTTTTCAATTTTAGTCGTTGTATTGGATGATTATGAAGTTCACATTATTCCTTCGAAATTTTATGGATTTCATCATCATTTTTAGTGTCTATAATATTTAAATCAACTAATTTATCTTTTAAATAATTTTATTGACTTTAAGCTATTCGATCAATTTTTTCAAACGATAAATCGAGAGTTCGTAGCTATTAATGTCCTTCTACATTTTTCCCTTGCATCTCTATTAAATTTCAAACATTATATTGGGAGTTACAACAATTACCATATTTAATTTAAGATATTTTATTGCCTTTAAAACATTTTATCCGAAGTTTACAATAACTACATTACTTTATTCTTTACTTTAAGTGATTTTATTGACTTTAGACATTTTACTAGAAGTTTATAACAACGATTTCATTTTATTAGTTTCCCCGTGAACTTCCCTTGGAGTTGACCTTAGGCGCATTGTGTTCATATTATAATTAATGAGTGCCCACTGGACTATTCGTGTGATAATTTTGAGCCGTTTGTTATCAGTGATTTTGGGTCGAGTTTATGGAAATCGGGAGACGACGAAACAGTCAAAAGACTATTTCCCCTTCCCCACTTCCCCCTTTTCCCTATACGTTCTCACGCCGGAGCCTTCACGAGCACGAATCATTGGCGATAATACACGCACTTACACGATTACGAATTGTGAGTTTGATTTTACTATCTTGCAGTATGTTTCGGCTGTGGGCCGGAAAAATTTCGACAAAATAAAACAAAATTTTTGATTCTATTTAAATAATTTATTGAAATATAAGTTACCCAATAATTACATTCATCATAATAATAACACACCGCTCTCCCCACGCCGATACGCAAGCAGAGCTCGATCGAGATTGCGAGGATGCGACGTGGAGAGAGTTTCGAACAATACTCTCACTCACATCAAATTAGAGATTTTCACTGATAATACTGCTTCTGGTTAAAATCGATTAAAACGATTATTCAAAACTACTTTAGTAGTGGGATGTGTCACCGCTGGATCAACCCCCCCAGGGAGGGGTAAAAAAAATTTTTTTTTTCTAAGTCTAAAAGTACAAAAAATTTTTAAGACAAAGACAATGACTCATTCAAGGTCATTAAAACAAAGACCATGACTCATTCAAGGTCATTGGATGACTCATCAAACAATTTCAAGGTCATTAAAAAATTTCCCAAGGTCATTGAAACAACGACCATGACTCATCAAAAAATTTTCTCGAGGTCATTCAAAATTTCTCAAGGTCATTCAAATTTTCTCAAGGTCATATTATTTTTAAACATTTTTAAATGTTAATTTACTACTTATTTTTATAAGTAGTATATATTTTGTGAATTTATTTTATTATTATTATTATTATCAATATTTTATTATTATTATTATTATTATTAAAAATTTCATTATTATTATTATTAATATTATTATTAATATTATTATTACTTTTTATTATTATATTATTACTTATAAAAATTTATTAATACTTATAAAAACTTTAATTATTATTATTAATATAATTATTTTTATTTTATTATTATTATTATTATTATTATTATTATTATTATTATTATTATAATTATTAATATATTTATTATTATTATTATTGTCAAGGTCATTGGATGAGTCATCAAAATTTTTCAAGTTCATTCAAAATTTCTCAAGGTCATTAAAAATTTCTCAAGGTCATATTATTTTTTAAACATTTTAAAATTTTAATTTACTACTTATAAAAAGTAGTAGTATTTACTTTGTAAATTATTTTATTATAATTATTATTAATATTATTATTACTTTTTATTATTCTATTATTATTATTATTTTTATTTTTATTATTATTGCTATTATTATTATTAATATTAATATTATTAATACTTATAAACTTTTTTTAATATTATTATTATTATTATTAATATTATTATTATTATTCTATTATTACTTATAAATATTAAAACATTACTTATAAAAACTTTAATTATTATTATTATTAATATTATTATTAATATTATTATTACTTTTTATTATTCTATTATTATTATTATTTTATTTTTATTATTATTGCTATTATTATTATTAATATTATTAATACTTATAAACTTTTTTTAATATTATTATTATTATTAATATACTTATTACTTATAAAATTTATTAATATTATTATTATAATTAATACTTTTAAACTTTTATAATAATATTATTATTACTTTTTATTATTATTATTACTTATAAATTTGTAAATTTTATTCTATTTTATTATTATTTTTTAAAAATATTATTTTTATTATTGTTATTATATTATTATAATTAATATTTTTATTATTATTATTAATATTATTTTTAATATTATTATTATTATTATTATTATTATTTTTATTATTATTGTCAAGGTTATTGGATGACTCATCATAATTTTTCAAGGTCATTGAAAAGTAGGTCAAGGTCATTCAAAAGTAGGTCAAGGTCATTCAAAATTTCTCAAGGTCATATTATTTTTAAACATTTTTAAATATTTATTTACTACTTATTTTTATAAGTAGTATATATTTTGTAAATTTATTTTATTATTATTATTTTTATTAATATTTTTTTTTTTTATTATTATTATTAATATTATTATTACTATTATTATTATTATTTTTATTATTATTATCAAGGTTATTGGATGACTCATCATAATTTTTCAAGGTCATTGAAAAGTAGGTCAAGGTCATTGAAAAGTAGGTCAAGGTCATTCAAAATTTCTCAAGGTCATATTATTTTTAAACATTTTTAAATTTTAATTTACTACTTATTTTTATAAGTAGTATATATTTTGTAAATTTATTTTATTATTATTATTATTATAATTAATATTTTTATTATTATTTTAATATTATTAATATTATTATTACTTTTTATTATTCTATTATTACTTATAAAAATTTTTATTAATACTTATAAAAACTTTAATTATTATCAATATTAATATTTTTATTAATTTTATTATTATTATTATTTTTAATATACTTATTACTTATAAAATTTATTAAAATTTTTATTATTATTAATACTTTAAAAACTTTTTATAATACTATTATTATTATTATTATATTTATTATTATTATTTTTATTATTATTATTATTATTATTTTTAATAATATTATTATTATTAATGTATAAAACTTCTATTATAAGGAAATAATTTTATTATTATTAATATTATTATTAATATGATTATTCATATTATTAATTAATATGATTAATTATTAATATTGTTTAATTATATTTATTTTTATTATTATTATTGTTTTTATTATTATTATTGTCAAGGTCATTGATGAGTCTTAATTTTTTTTTTCAAGGTAATTTTAAAGTATGTCAAGGTCATTTAAAATTTCACACGGTCTTAGTATTTTTAAACATTTTTATATAAATTTACTACTTATTTTTATAAGTAATGTTTTAATGTTTTTAAATTTAAATTTTATTATTATTATAATTTTCTCAAAGTCATAATATTTTTAGTCATTTTAAATATAAATTTACTACTTATTTTTATAAGTAATGTTTTAATATTTATTATTATTATTATTATTTTCAATCTTATTGGATGAGTCATAATATTATTTCAAGGTCATTTTAAAGTATGTCAAGGTCATTTAAAAGTAGGTCAATGTCTTAGTATTTTTAAACATTTTTATATAAATTTACTACTTATTTTTATAAGTAATGTTTTAATGTTTTTTAATTTTAATTTTATTATTATTATAATTTTCTCAAAGTCATAATATTTTTAGTCATTTTTAAATATAAATTTACTACTTATTTTTATAAGTAATGTTTTAATATTTATTATTATTATTATTTTCAAGGTTATTGGATGAGTCATAATATTATTTCAAGGTCATTTTAAAGTATGTCAAGGTCATTTAAAAGTAGGTCAATGTCTTAGTATTTTTAAACATTTTTATATAAATTTACGACTTATTTTTATAAGTAATGTTTTAATGTTTTTTAATTTTAATTTTATTATTATTATAATTTTCTCAAAGTCATAATATTTTTAGTCATTTTTAAATATAAATTTACTACTTATTTTTATAAGTAATGTTTTAATATTTATTATTATTATTATTTTCAAGGTTATTGGATGAGTCATAATATTATTTCAAGGTCATTTAAAAGTAGGTCAATGCCATAGTATTTCTAAACATTTTTAATTATAATATACTACTTATTTTTTATAAGTAGTGTTTTAATGTTCTTTAATTTTTATTCTATTATTATTATTATTATTATTATTATTTTTATTATTATTATTATTGTTATTTTTATTATTATTATTAATATTACAAGTTTTTATTATTATTATTTTCATTATTATTTTATATAAATTTTCAACAAAGTATATAAAATTAATATTGAATAGAAAAAGTTTGTTCAATTGTGGTTCATAGTATACAGGGATAGAACAATTGTAAATGTTTGTAAAAAAGTTAAAGAAAAATTCTGTATTTTTAAGAAAATATGTGCAAATAAATATCAAAACTAATTATGGCTCAAATGTGTGTGTTAAACCATCGATATGTTACAGTGTTTATGGAAAAACTTTAATGAAAATATGTGTTATTTTTCAACAATTTATGAAATATTTATTTTATGTGTATATGTTAAATGATAAAAATAGTTCAATATTTATGTAAAGTTTGAGATTGTTAAGAAAAATGTAAATAATTTATGATACACACGTGTTTTTTTTATTGAAATATAGGTGTTTGTTTTACCGATATAAGAAAAACTATGGACAATTTTTAAGAAAATACACGTAATTTATGATTATCATGGGATTAGAATTTGATTAAAGTTGTGAGAAAGTTGTTAAATTTGAGACCTTAAAATAAGACCTTCAGCAAATTGGTAAGAAAATAGTAGTTATTGAGTAATACTTATTAAAATTACCAAAGTTTTATAATTTTTGACAAGTCTTGATAGATCTTTAATAAAATTTGTTAGTACTTTGAATAAAAATTTAAAAAAAAAAAAAAAAAAGTTTCAACACAGTAGCAAATCATAAAGAAACTAGTACTTATCAGTTAATTAAATTAACTAAGTTGTAAAATAATTGAAAAAATTTGTTAGATTTTCAAAAATTTTAAGATTGTTAGGTAATTGTTCTAGGTACTTGTTGAATAAAAATTAATGTATTTTATCAACAGCTCATAGTTTTTAATCGTACAATTTCTCTTCATTCCTGGAAATAATCGTAAATATTTAAATTATTCAGAAAATTGTCAATAACAACATAAGTAATGGGTAACATAAATTTTTTAAATACTAATCAATTTTAGTTTTTAATTAAATTACAAATATAATAATAAAATCAAATAAATACTTGAATGCATGAATCGAAAAATTTCTTAGAACTGAACACGTATCGTATATTTTATTCAGATTCCAATAATATCATTAAAATTAACCAAAATCTTATTGTTATATTTTGATAACCCTTAAGTCAATGAAAATGTATCGATTTCACTAAGTATCCATCTTTTGACATTGATATCCAACCGAATAAATTTCTTGAAATCCCCTAAAAATATTATAAATTCCTCTCTTGACCAATCAAATTACCTTAAGATTATCATAAATTCTCCTCTTAACCAATCATTTCTCTTTAAATGACAATAATCCCACCTATATTCATTATTTTCATAAAAATCGCCGACTTATATCGATATTCAACCGAATAAATTTCTTGAAATCGCCTTACAATAGAATTCATCTCATGACCAATCATTTCTCCTTAAAAGATCATAAATTCTCTTCTTAACAAATCATTTCTCTTTAATTGACAATATTTCCACTCTCTCAAAAGATTTACACACATATTGATATCTATCTGAACAAATCCCCTAAAAATATTATAAATTCCTCATCTATATTTTCCATTTAGAAAATATTTACCCTTGAACACAGATATTCAACCAACTCAACCCCTTAAAAATGACAACAAACTTGTTCTTAATCGATTATTTCCTTAAAATATCATAAAATTTACTCTTAACCAATCATTTCCATTGAAATAACATTTCCCCCCAACTGCACCAATAATATACATATTTTTTAAAAACCTACAAGGTAAAATTTCTTTAGAAATCTATGTTTAACCGACTCTACTCCTTAAAAATTCATCATTCGAATTATATTTTACTATATGTATTCAACCAATCAAATTCCCTTAAAATTATCATAAAAATTTGAATTTTACCAATAAAAATAAATTTTCTTTAAAGTATTACAAAATTGTTATCATCATTTCCATCGAAAATCAACCACAATTTTGTTCTGGCAACAATTTCAAGCAATTTAAAAATTCATCAAAAAATGACTTAAATCGAATAAAATCTATGTTTCCACATAAATTAAATATTGTAAAATCACAAAATATATATCATATTGCTCATTAAAATTAATCAGTAAATCAAGTATAAATTCAATAAAAATTACCAGTCAACCATTAGAGATAATTCAATGATTTCATAACTATACTGATAACCACACTGAGCATCCCCTTAAAAAATCTCTAAATTATACTACTTTGTGATTGATATCCATGAAATCAATATTAGATTTGAAAATGAAAGTAATTATTGACCCCTTTATTTACACTGTAAAATCAATTAAAATTTTAGGTTTCACTAAAATATTTTTAAAAATTAACTGATTTAATCAACTATTTAAATAGAACATAAAATTATAATTAAAATATCATTTACTATTCAAAATCTATCAGTCAAATTGGATTCTAATTGGTAAATAATTATCTTAAATAGATGTTTCATAAACATTTTGATCCTAAATTTATTTATTTATTTATTTTTTTTTTTTAAAATAATACTAAAATCAAGTCTAATCTAATAAATTAGGAAGAAATTAATTGTTTCTAAAATTATAGATTTACCCTAATTTCTTCAATAATTTCATTAAAAACATAATCAAACCTTAAATCCATTAAAATTCAAAAGAAAACGATAAAATTCACAAAGATGATTAAAATTTACTAAAATAAATACCTCGTAAAACTAGATATTACTTAAATTATAATAAAATTTCTCTAAAAGCTCTAATTGATTTACATAGCCTAAAATTATTTTATTTTTGTCGAGTACAACCTAATCTATTGAAAGATGTAATTATTTAGTTAAATTTTCATTGAAAATAACAAGTCAACAAATGGAATTTTAATTAGTAAAGATTATATTCTATAAAGAAAATTTTCAGTGAAGAAGTAATATTGGTGAGATAGTACATTAAGTGACTAAAATCGTTGAAATTACTGAAAACAGTGGGATAGCTAAAGATATCTACTAAATAGATGAAATATCAATTGATATCTTAATAACTTACAAGGGTAATATACTTTGAATGGAGAAAATATACATCGAAGAGAAAAAAATATTCGTTGAAGAGGAAAAAACATTCATTGAATAAGGAAAACATTAATGAAGAGAGAAAATATTCATTAAAGAGGAAAGCAATCATTAAAGTGAGAAAATATGAATTGAAGCTAACAAATATTCAGTGAATCGAGAATTGCTTATAATAAATTAGTCGGTAAAATTTCTCAATGATAGATGAAATATCAATAAAATATTGTGAAATACTTGAAATAAATGGTCTGAATTATTCAATGATCAACAAATATACATAAAAGATGAAAATATTTACTGAAAATCAATTGTACTTTAAGAGTGTATTAATTACTATTATATTAAATTAAAAATTATTAACAATTGAGTAGATTTCATCGGTTAATTATATTTAAATAGGGATATATATTTTTGATGGATACTTATGCGCGGAAGAATAGTTATTAAAAACAATAACCGTGCGCGTATACTAATTCGGCGAATATACATCAAATACTGAGATATTAGAAATCAAATCTAAGTCTCTTACAATAGTAAATTCAAAACACATTGAATAATATATTTTGAATGAACATTATGGATATCTATCGCTATTAAGAATTATTATCTAAATGTTATTAATGTCGATAAAACTTATATTTAAATACTTTTTTAGGCGTAACTATTGACAATATATTATTTCCAATTCTAAATTTATTCTATTATTTGAAATTATATTCGAAATTAATTTAAAATAATTTTTTATTGATTAGTAAATAGAATATTTGATTTAGTTTTATACTCAAATAAAAACTTTTTGACAAATTAAAAAATATTTTGAATAATCTCTTTATAAATTGATGGTTATAAATAAATATCCAAATGTAAAATTAATTTAAATATTTTATTCAATTGTAACTATTGACAAAATAATAATTTAAATTCAAAAATAATAAGAACATCAAAAATGATTGTTATTTCTAAAAGTAAATTTATAACATTTTATAAAAAGCAATAATTAATATAAAACATACATCAGTTTTCTGAATTTATTTAATATTACAAAATACTAAATGTTTCTTATAATCATAATACCAAATTATTCATCTATTCATTGTATTGTTTACTATATTCCATTATTTGTTGGACTTTCTACTACATTCTTCCTACTTGTTATATTGTATCAGATCCACCCATATTTATTGTATTAAATTTGCCGCATTTGTTGAATATTCGTAGGATTTGTATATATTCGCCGGATTTGTATATATTCTATATACATAATATATATATATATGAATATTAAATTTGCCAGATTTATTGAATATTCGTTGGATTTGTGAATTCGCCGGATTTGTATATATATATATATTCTATATACATAAGATATATATATGAATATTAAATTTGTCAGATTTATTGAATATTCGCCGAATTAGTATACGCGCACGGTTATTGTTTCTAATAACTATTCTTCCGCGCATAAGTATCCATCAAAAATATATATCCCTATTTAAATATAATTAACCGATGAAATCTACTCAATTGTTAATAATTTTTAATTTAATATAATAGTAATTAATACACTCTTAAAGTACAATTGATTTTCAGTAAATATTTTCATCTTTTATGTATATTTGTTGATCATTGAATAATTCAGACCATTTATTTCAAGTATTTCACAATATTTAATTGATATTTCATCTCATCATTGAGAAATTTTACCGACTAATTTATTATAAGCAATTCTCGATTCACTGAATATTTGTTAGCTTCAATTCATATTTTCTCACTTAATGATTGCTTTCCTCTTTAATGAATATTTTTCTCTTCAATTAATGTTTTCCTTATTCAATGAATGTTTTTTCCTCTTCAACGAATATTTTTCTCTTCGATGTATATTTTCTTCATTCAAAGTATATTACCCTTGTAAGTTATTAAGATATCAATTGATATTTCATCTATTTAGTAGATATCTTTAGCTATCCCACTGTTTTCAGTAATTTCAACGATTTAGTCACTTAATGTACTATCTCACCAATATTACTTCTTCACTGAAAATTTTCTTTATAGAATATAATCTTTACTAATTAAAAATTCCATTTGTTGACTTGTTATTTTCAATGAAAATTTAACTAAATAAATTACATCTTTCAATAGATTAGGTTGTACTCGACAAAAATAAAATAATTTTAGGCTATGTAAATCAATTAGAGCTTTTAGGGAAATTTTATTATAATTTAAGTAATATCTAGTTTTACGAGGTATTTATTTTAGTAAATTTTAATCATCTTTGTGAATTTTATCGTTTTCTTTTGAATTTTAATGGATTTAAGTTTGATTATGTTTTTAATGAAATTATTGAAGAAATTAGGGTAAATCTATAATTTTAGAAACAATTAATTTCTTCCTAATTTATTAGATTAGACTTGATTTTAGTATTATTTTAAAAAAAAAAAAAAAATAAATAAATAAATTTAGGATCAAAATGTTTATGAAACATCTATTTAAGATAATTATTTACCAATTAGAATCCAATTTGACTGATAGATTTGAATAGTAAATGATATTTTAATTATAATTTTATGTTCTATTTAAATAGTTGATTAAATCAGTTAATTTTTAAAAATATTTTAGTGAAACCTAAAATTTTAATTGATTTACAGTGTAAATAAAGGGGTCAATAATTACTTTCATTTTCAAATCTAATATTGATTTCATGGATATCAATCACAAAAGTAGTATAATTTAGAGATTTTTAAGGGGATGCTCAGTGTGGTTATCAGTATAGTTATGAAAATCATTGAATTATCTCTAATGGTTGACTGGTAATTTTTATTGAATTTATACTTGATTTACTGATTAATTTTAATGAGCAATATGATATATATTTTGTGATTTTACAATAATTTAATTATGTGGAAAACATAGATTTTATTCGATTTAAGTCATTTTTGATGAATTTTTAAATTGCTTGAAATTGTTGCCAGAACAAAATTGTGGTGATTTTCGATGGAAAATGATGATAACAATTTTGTAATACTTTAAAGAAAATTTATTTTTATTGGTAAAATTCAAATTTTTATGATAATTTTAAGGGAATTTGATTGGTTGAATACATATAGTAAATATAATTCGAATGATGAATTTTTAAGGAGTAGAGTCGGTTAAACATAGATTTCTAAAGAAATTTTACCTTGTAGGTTTTTAAAAAATATGTATATTATTGGTGCAGTTGGGGGGAAATGTTATTTCAATGGAAATGATTGGTTAAGAGTAAATTTTATGATATTTTAAGGAAATAATCGATTAAGAACAAGTTTGTTGTCATTTTTAAGGGGTTGAGTTGGTTGAATATCTGTGTTCAAAGGGTAAATATTTTCTAAATGGAAAATATAGATGAGGAATTTATAATATTTTTAGGGGATTTGTTCAGATAGATATCAATATGTGTGTAAATCTTTTGAGAGAGTGGAAATATTGTCAATTAAAGAGAAATGATTTGTTAAGAAGAGAATTTATGATCTTTTAAGGAGAAATGATTGGTCATGAGATGAATTCTATTGTAAGGCGATTTCAAGAAATTTATTCGGTTGAATATCGATATAAGTCGGTGATTTTTATGAAAATAATGAATATAGGTGGGATTATTGTCATTTAAAGAGAAATGATTGGTTAAGAGGAGAATTTATGATAATCTTAAGGTAATTTGATTGGTCAAGAGAGGAATTTATAATATTTTTAGGGATTTCAAGAAATTTATTCGGTTGGATATCAATGTCAAAAGATGGATACTTAGTGAAATCGATACATTTTCATTGACTTAAGGGTTATCAAAATATAACAATAAGATTTTGGTTAATTTTAATGATATTATTGGAATCTGAATAAAATATACGATACGTGTTCAGTTCTAAGAAATTTTTCGATTCATGCATTCAAGTATTTATTTGATTTTATTATTATATTTGTAATTTAATTAAAAACTAAAATTGATTAGTATTTAAAAAATTTATGTTACCCATTACTTATGTTGTTATTGACAATTTTCTGAATAATTTAAATATTTACGATTATTTCCAGGAATGAAGAGAAATTGTACGATTAAAAACTATGAGCTGTTGATAAAATACATTAATTTTTATTCAACAAGTACCTAGAACAATTACCTAACAATCTTAAAATTTTTGAAAATCTAACAAATTTTTTCAATTATTTTACAACTTAGTTAATTTAATTAACTGATAAGTACTAGTTTCTTTATGATTTGCTACTGTGTTGAAACTTTTTTTTTTTTTTTTTTAAATTTTTATTCAAAGTACTAACAAATTTTATTAAAGATCTATCAAGACTTGTCAAAAATTATAAAACTTTGGTAATTTTAATAAGTATTACTCAATAACTACTATTTTCTTACCAATTTGCAGAAGGTCTTATTTTAAGGTCTCAAATTTAACAACTTTCTCACAACTTTAATCAAATTCTAATCCCATGATAATCATAAATTACGTGTATTTTCTTAAAAAATGTCCATAGTTTTCCTTATATCGGTAAAACAAACACCTATATTTCAATAAAAAAAACACGTGTGTATCATAAATTATTTACATTTTTCTTAACAATCTCAAACTTTACATAAATATTGAACTATTTTTATCATTTAACATATACACATAAAATAAATATTTCATAAATTGTTGAAAAATAACACATATTTTCATTAAAGTTTTTCCATAAACACTGTAACATATCGATGGTTTAACACACACATTTGAGCCATAATTAGTTTTGATATTTATTTGCACATATTTTCTTAAAAATACAGAATTTTTCTTTAACTTTTTTACAAACATTTACAATTGTTCTATCCCTGTATACTATGAACCACAATTGAACAAACTTTTTCTATTCAATATTAATTTTATATACTTTGTTGAAAATTTATATAAAATAATAATGAAAATAATAATAATAAAAACTTGTAATATTAATAATAATAATAAAAATAACAATAATAATAATAATAAAAATAATAATAATAATAATAATAATAATAGAATAAAAATTAAAGAACATTAAAACACTACTTATAAAAAATAAGTAGTATATTATAATTAAAAATGTTTAGAAATACTATGGCATTGACCTACTTTTAAATGACCTTGAAATAATATTATGACTCATCCAATAACCTTGAAAATAATAATAATAATAAATATTAAAACATTACTTATAAAAATAAGTAGTAAATTTATATAAAAATGTTTAAAAATACTAAGACATTGACCTACTTTTAAATGACCTTGACATACTTTAAAATGACCTTGAAATAATATTATGACTCATCCAATAAGATTGAAAATAATAATAATAATAATAAATATTAAAACATTACTTATAAAAATAAGTAGTAAATTTATATTTAAAATGACTAAAAATATTATGACTTTGAGAAAATTATAATAATAATAAAATTTAAATTTAAAAACATTAAAACATTACTTATAAAAATAAGTAGTAAATTTATATAAAAATGTTTAAAAATACTAAGACCGTGTGAAATTTTAAATGACCTTGACATACTTTAAAATTACCTTGAAAAAAAAAATTAAGACTCATCAATGACCTTGACAATAATAATAATAAAAACAATAATAATAATAAAAATAAATATAATTAAACAATATTAATAATTAATCATATTAATTAATAATATGAATAATCATATTAATAATAATATTAATAATAATAAAATTATTTCCTTATAATAGAAGTTTTATACATTAATAATAATAATATTATTAAAAATAATAATAATAATAATAATAAAAATAATAATAATAAATATAATAATAATAATAATAGTATTATAAAAAGTTTTTAAAGTATTAATAATAATAAAAATTTTAATAAATTTTATAAGTAATAAGTATATTAAAAATAATAATAATAATAAAATTAATAAAAATATTAATATTGATAATAATTAAAGTTTTTATAAGTATTAATAAAAATTTTTATAAGTAATAATAGAATAATAAAAAGTAATAATAATATTAATAATAATATTAAAAATAATAATAAAAATATTAATTATAATAATAATAATAATAAAATAAATTTACAAAATATATACTACTTATAAAAATAAGTAGTAAATTAAAATTTAAAAATGTTTAAAAATAATATGACCTTGAGAAATTTTGAATGACCTTGACCTACTTTTCAATGACCTTGACCTACTTTTCAATGACCTTGAAAAATTATGATGAGTCATCCAATAACCTTGATAATAATAATAAAAATAATAATAATAATAGTAATAATAATATTAATAATAATAATAAAAAAAAAATATTAATAAAAATAATAATAATAAAATAAATTTACAAAATATATACTACTTATAAAAATAAGTAGTAAATAAATATTTAAAAATGTTTAAAAATAATATGACCTTGAGAAATTTTGAATGACCTTGACCTACTTTTGAATGACCTTGACCTACTTTTCAATGACCTTGAAAAATTATGATGAGTCATCCAATAACCTTGACAATAATAATAAAAATAATAATAATAATAATAATAATAATATTAAAAATAATATTAATAATAATAATAAAAATATTAATTATAATAATAATAATAACAATAATAAAAATAATATTTTTAAAAAATAATAATAAAATAGAATAAAATTTACAAATTTATAAGTAATAATAATAATAAAAAGTAATAATAATATTATTATAAAAAGTTTTAAAAGTATTAATTATAATAATAATATTAATAAATTTTATAAGTAATAAGTATATTAATAATAATAATAATATTAAAAAAAGTTTATAAGTATTAATAATATTAATAATAATAATAGCAATAATAATAAAAATAAAAATAATAATAATAATAGAATAATAAAAAGTAATAATAATATTAATAATAATATTAATAATAATAATAATTAAAGTTTTTATAAGTAATGTTTTAATATTTATAAGTAATAATAGAATAATAATAATAATATTAATAATAATAATAATAATATTAAAAAAAGTTTATAAGTATTAATAATATTAATATTAATAATAATAATAGCAATAATAATAAAAATAAAAATAATAATAATAATAGAATAATAAAAAGTAATAATAATATTAATAATAATTATAATAAAATAATTTACAAAGTAAATACTACTACTTTTTATAAGTAGTAAATTAAAATTTTAAATTGTTTAAAAAATAATATGACCTTGAGAAATTTTTAATGACCTTGAGAAATTTTGAATGACCTTGAAAAATTTTGATGACTCATCCAATGAACTTGACAATAATAATAATAATAAATATATTAATAATTATAATAATAATAATAATAATAATAATAATAATAAAATAAAAATAATTATATTAATAATAATAATTAAAGTTTTTATAAGTATTAATAAATTTTTATAAGTAATAATATAATAATAAAAAGTAATAATAATATTAATAATAATATTAATAATAATAATAATGAAATTTTTAATAATAATAATAATAATAATAATAAAATATTGATAATAATAATAATAATAAAATAAATTCACAAAATATATACTACTTATAAAAATAAGTAGTAAATTAAAATTTAAAAATGTTTAAAAATAATATGACCTTGAGAAATTTTGAATGACCTTGAGAAATTTTGAATGACCTTGAGAAATTTTGAATGACATTGAGAAATTTTTTGATGAGTCATGGTCTTTGTTTGAATGACCTTGAGAAAATTTGAATGACCTTGAAAAATTTTAAATGACCTTGAGAAATTTTTTTGATGAGTCATGGTCTTTGTTTCAATGACCTTGGGAAATTTTTTAATGACCTTGAAATTGTTTGATGAGTCATCCAATGACCTTGAATGAGTCATTGTCTTTGTCTTAAAAAATTTTTGTACTTTTAGACTTAAAAAAATTTTTTTTTACCCCTCCCCGGGGGGGTTGATCCAGCGGTGACATGATCTAGCGGTGACACATCCCACTACTTACTTTCAAGTTTATGAAAAACTGATTAAAATTGTGTAAAAATGAATCGGTATAAATACCTATTGTACGACCCTAACCTTGCGTGTTCTTTTTGATATAGTAAAACAAAGTTTGACCTTGTGATTTTCTGGTATATTCTAATCTTTAATTTTATTATTTTGAAATTTTATTTGACAATTTTTCTTTTGAATTTTTTTAATTGAATTATTTCTAATTCAATTTTTTTAATTTTTATTTCATTTTCATGAAATTTCGCATTTTTTGATAAATTGTTAAATTTCGGTCAAATTGTTGGGTTTTCATATTATGTTTATATTTATTTCGTGTGGATCTTGTTGCACTTTGTTATTATTTTAATTTATTTTTGTGTTTATAATTTTATATTTAATTGTTCTCTTTCTCGCATTTTGGTAGAGTTAATTGGTGTTTAATAGGTTTGAGTTTAAATCTGCATGTTATATTTGCATGTGTGTTACCGATTCATTTAAACATTTACAAGGCCGTCTGTGTTCTGGCCCAACACAATATTATTTTTTTAAGCTCAATATTTTGTTTTCTGGTCGCCTCTTCTGCCTGTGTTTTTTCTAAACCTTATTTTGCAAGGTTTTGGCAGTTTATTTCTATTTCTCGTATGTTTCTGTATGCAGCTGTAGGCTTTTTAAGAATTTTAATTAATTATTTGTTTTTATTTAATTTTGTTATATTTTCAATTTGTTTTAATTAATATGTTTTATTTCATTTTTGGTCTCTTCTTGCGGTGCGTGCTTATGTTACAGCAGCCATATTGACAATTTCCAAACGACATTAATTATTTTGTTTTAATTTATACAATTTTCACCTTTTTGTTTAAATTGGTTTGGTAATTTTGTTTTAATTTTGGCTCTGAGCCCAAAAAACCACTCCCGGGGCCGTTTAAATCGCACCCCGCAATTTCTCATCAACACATTATCATTCCATTAACAATACTTTTATACAACACAAGAAAAAGGTTAAACAGATGAAATGTTAATTTACAAGGTATAAGCAGACATCACTTAAGGTGATGGGATGTGTATACATAAAATTTAGTTCGGTAAGTTTTTATTTACATACATAAGATGAAGTTCGTTAAAATCAGTCGAATCATATTGTGATTAGTGTCTGTGACTTGGGCCTGGGATATCGTCCTGGTTGATTGATTGGGGTTGAGATTTGATGAGTTGAGTTTGATATTGAGGGTTTGGGTTGATAGGCTTTACGAAACGAATGGTTTGATTCTTTTGATCTCTTCTTCTCCATTGTCGATTAATTTGGGATTTTTGATCAGATTTCATGGTCCGGATGATTTGACAGATTATTGCAATTTGGGCGATTCCCAAACAGAGAATAGTAATTTCGAATTTATTTGGTTTTGGATTTTCAGGACTTAGGTGAGATGACGGTATTGATATTTGTGAGAGGGTTTTTTCGAGAAGAGAGAGTTGGTTTATTTTCTGCGATAGGTGAGGATTGAGGTTTTTGCATAAGAATTTTCGGAGAGGATATTCTTGGATTTGGATGAGTTCTGACTTCATTGTTTGGATTGAATCGAGGGCTTCTTGGATTTTCTGAAGGTTCGAGTTTGATTTGTTCACGAGGGTGAAGAGTAGGAGTAAGGCGAATTTTGACACAGGTTCTTTTTCTTCTATTTACAGATGTTCATTTTGTTTTTGTCCACTTTTATATACGGTTTTGTTTTGCACTTATTTTACTCTGGGTTCGTCTCGCTTTGATCGTCTAGGGTTTGACTTTTCATCAACATCAACTCAGCTCTCATTAATCGATTTGTCATTTCGGGGGATTAGGGTGATGACTTTATCTTTTTCTTCCATCATGGTTTTTTGGTTTTCGTTTATCTCTCTTAACATTCGTATCTGCTGTTCGTGCTGTTGTACTTTTTTATACTGCTTTATTGCGTATTCCTCGAGCTTTCTGTATGCTCGGTTTAGTTTCTTTTTTTTTCGATATTTTCTTTGTATTCTTTTTGCTTGTACTTTCCAGTGATCTTCCAGTACGTATCTTGACCATTTTGTTGCTAATTCGGTTTTCAGTTCATCTAACCTTTCTTCCCAACCCTTGTGTACTTCGATTTTTCTGTTTCAGCCATTCGTTTTCGTCTTCTACTTCCTCTCGTTGTCTTTTTAATACCTCACATTCTCTTTTTAATGCTTTTATTAAATTTCTCGATTGGAACCACTGATAAGTTATACAGTCTATTTCTCTGAGTTGGTGTTCCATTGATATTATCATCTTTTCTATAACCTCCTCTTGTTCGTTATTTTTTTTTGTTTCTGCTGATTCTTCGATTTTACATTCCATAGGTGTCGAAAACTCGTTCTCCACTTCAATTTTGATGAGTTTGATATTTACGCTTTTGTTGATAAAGATCTCGCCGGACTCTACTTCTATGGTTGTTTGTTCAATCTGACTATTCATGATTTTTGTTATTTTTTTTATCGTTTTGATTTTCTGGTTTTTATGAATTTTATCTTTTTATGAGTTTTTATACATTTTTCTGGTTTTAATATATTTTCTGATTATATATATATATATTTTTCGTTTTCATTTTTCTCGCAATTCTTTCGTTCCTAATTCGTCTATCTTTTTGATCAATCTTTCGCTTTACTCATTTACTTCGTTTTCTAACTGCCGTTGTTTCGGTTTTGCAATTCTGACATTGCCTTATTATACTTTAATTTCATTTCTTGATCTTTATTGGACTCTTTTATTTTGTTCAACTGGTTTACTTGTTCGTTCTTTTCTTTGGTTTTCTTTTCCCACCACTCGGCTTGCCATTTGTAGTTTTCCGTTTTCGCTTCTAGTACTGTTGACGTTTGTTGCAAAATTTATTTATATATATTTTTTCTTTGCTGCTCCGACGTCGTTTTCTGTTTTACTTTCTATCATTTCCTTCATTTCCGCTATGTCTTTCTCGTATAATTTTCCAATTCGCTATATCGTGAAGTTTAATTGTTTTATGGTTGTATATGTTCTTGGTTCGTTCTCTCAACTGTTTCATCATCACTTTATGCTTTCCATTTCTGTTTCCATTCGATTTATTTATTTATTTATTTTTCGGTGGTATCGTTTTTAATCAACGTTGCTCTATTTACCGTGTTGTTCATTAGTTTCATCACCATTAATGTCGGAATATCAACTCGCACTTCAATTATCATTTGTTCAGTATTCATTTTCTACAATCAGTTTATTTTTCTTTTGCGGTGTTCATCGTTTTAATTTTACGCAGTGAGATTTTATAATATTTATGGGTCATACTTTTACGATATATACATATATGTATTTATAATCAATTTACATTCTCGGCGTACTCAATCTAATATCCACCGGCTCCCGCGTTTCCCATCGATACTTTTATTAACAACACGTTGTCTTTCACATAATTCCACATGGTTTCCTGCTTCACCATTTTGGGAGCTTCGGTGGCTATTGTAACAGTTCTTTTTCACAATTTTTGCTTTGCATCTCGTTTTTACCATTGGGCATTCTGTTCTCTTTCGGCTGCATCTTTCCCAATGCTACTTTAGCTCTACTTCTTCTATTACCCACATTGACTTGGACATGTTCGTCTGAATTTGCCACCGACCTTTTTCTCCTCTATATTCACATATTTTTGTTGTATTTGTTTCCACATTTCGGTCATGTTTAAGTGTTCACATTTTATTCTCCCTTTTTCACAGACACTTTTCTCACCTTCTGTTACTGGTTTTGACATCTTTCACATGGTTTTCTTTTATAATTAAATTTTTCCATATGGTCATTTGTGTCTTTGATTCTCCCTTTTCACTTGCACGGTTCGTTTTGGCATTTTATTCTCATGGATAATATTTCTTTGGTGGTTGCTCGGTCTTCTTGAGTTTCTTTAAAGGATTCAATTTTTGGTATCTCCATAGTCAGGAAATCTCTTTGAACGGTTTAATGTTCGGCTTATTATACACTCGGGTGCACAATCTCTATCCACATTCCGTTTGTCACGACTCTTTTAGTAACTCTGTACATAATCCGCATCAAAATCTTGGTTCTAGTTTTATTTGTGGTTGTTTCCTGGTTATTTTGATAATTTCGTTGATTTCCGTCATGCCTCTTGTTGAATTCATCTTCTACCATATTTTTCTTTGTATTTTCTACTTTTATCCATTTATTCTTTTAAGTATTTTTGATTTCGTTTTACTTTTATATATCGAATTTTACATATATTTTATTTTGCATTTTCTTTCTACATTTATACAGTTAATCTTTCTACACAAGTACATTTCCTGTCATTCATCTTTTTTTTACGGCACTAGACGAGTTCGGTTCTTGTGTTTCTTCTACTTGATTCAGTAGCCAATCTGTCCATTCCTCTTGCTGATCTACGTCTACCGGTTGCGTTCGCCCTTGCAGTTCGTTTCTTTGTCACTGATTCTGTGTTTTTAGCGTTTCAATTTATCTTCCTATTCTAATAATTCTTCTCTGTTGTTCTTCAATGTTCGACATATGGTAATAATTCGTATTTCACAGCATCATTTGGCTGTCAGCTCATTGTTTTGTACTGGGTTTACTGTACCCGTTAACGAAATTCTCCGTCGTTTCCACATCTCCGTGAACGTTTACGCCTTCCTGATAGTTTTGATTCATTTATCTTAATTTTTATACTCATTATTCACTTTCTCATCTAATTTTAAAGGTTAACAAAAATTTTTTGGAGGGTTATATACTATACATAACGCTTTATAATACATTTATACATATATTTTATACATTATATACACTCATATTCCCTTTATCTATATTCGTTATAATTTAGGTGAGGTTCTGACTTTCTGAACCGCCTCATTACACCGCTTTTGTTTTCTCAGTTCATTTTCCTGTTTGATCGTTTCCATTTTTGTTGATTCGTTTGTTTCACTTTATGTCGTTGAGTTGAGTTTTTTTTTCTCTCCAGCTTCTAATTGCATTTTCTTTTCATCACTTTTATAATCTTTTCAATTTCTGCTTCCTTTGTCTTTGTTTCCCTTTTTTTCCAAGTTCGTGATATATATGCATATACATACGCACATACATATATACATACACATATACACATATATACACATATACATACATACACACACACATAAATATATATATATATATATATATATATTTGGTTGTTTCGTTGTTTTCTACGATTGGTTACCTTGTTATTGCATTTTTATCATCATCCTGTTCGTCACATACGGAATATTTTGTTTTTGAAGTTAAGTTATTTGTCCTATTTCGATGATCCTTTTTGAGTTCTGGTAACGTCATAATATTATTTTTCAAATTTATTTCTATTTACGGTAGGCATACAGTGCGTTTTCCATATTTCGTCTTTTTGTTTTCGTTTTTGTTGTTTCTATTGTTCTTATTGTTGTTATACCCGTTAGCTTTCCTTTCCTTGCCATTTCCTTTCTATTCGTTGTTTCCTTTTCGTCGTTGTTTTATTGTTGATTGTCATTGTCTTCATCGTTAGGCGTATCTTCCTCGGTCTTCGCAAAAATGTCGTCCTCGACATTGATTTTTCTTATCAAATTTTATATGTTTTTAACATTCTATCTCCGGTTAAAACTGCTTCTTCACATTTTTTTAAACTACCTATTTATTGATACTTAATAATATTTACATTAATGTCTAAATATACACCTAATTTTGTTTTGCTACTTTTATTTTATCCACTTATACATCAGATTCTACATATACATCGATACTACTTTTAATTATATACATTTCTTTTTTGACTTTTTCGTCTTCACTTCGCTGTTTATCTCCATTTTATTCTCTGTATTACTTTTAGTCTTCCTCATTTCTACCAATTCTGTACATCTAATCAATATCTCATGTTTATCTTGCTCTTCCTTCATTTTGTTTATTTTTAATTCTGCTAACATTACCTCTTCTTTTAGTCTGAGTACTGTTGTCATTAGTGTTTCACTCTATCTTGATTTGTTTTCTGCTACTTGCTTCCACATTATAATTTTTTCATCCTGTTTAGTTACTTTTACAATCAATTCCCTTATTATCCTAATTTGTTCAGTATATTGTCTTCTCAATACTGCGTATGAGTTTATATCCAGTTGTTTGTTTGGTTCGTTCCTTTGCTCTTCTTTATTAGTGTATTGTTGCCTTGTTATTACCGTTAATTGGTACTTCCTTATCTCTGACTGATACATTCTTCTCTTTACATAGATTTGATTGCTATGTTCCCCATTATGTCTTTGAAATTGATTTCCCAATTTATCTTTCATATTTGGGCAGCTGTTTGCTAAATGCCCTACTTCACTGCATTCATAACATAACTTTGCGCGATAGTGTTGATTTTTCGTGTATTGATTTCTTTCATAAGTCGGACTTATCTTCTTTCCATAACATTCGCTTTCATTGTGACCTTGTCGTCGGCATTTATTACAGTATCTGATAGCGTTATCATAAGTTTTATATCCTTGTTTGAATTTTCCTTCATTCCTTCTGTCTTTCCTGGTTCGGTTTATTCTTCTGATTTCAGCAGTTTTGCTTATTCGTCTTGTATAATCTTCATTGGTGTTCGTTTTCTTTTCCTTTTCCTCGTTTATTAGTGATTTACAGTTCTTTTGAAACATTGTATTTCCGAATTGATTTCTTGTTTCGATATTTCTATTTACATCCCTTTCCATTGCCAGTTCGTTGTGATCTTCATTATTCAAATTCACGTTTTCCATTCTTTCGATTATCTCGCTTTCAATCCTTGTTTGTGGAATTCTTTGTACGTTTGGTTCCTTATTTGTAATTGCTCGCATCATATTGATTCTTAGTACCCCATTTATTCGTTTTTCTCACATTTCGTTAATCTTTTTTACTTGGCTATCATTGGTCGTTAATTTTATTATGTGAGCTTTCAACAACTCCTCTTTCCTTCTTCTCCAACGTTCCTCTTCTATACGCGCTTGAAATGTTCCTATCTCACTATACCGTTTTTCTGCTTCTTATGCTTCGATAATCTTCAACATGTTCCAGTCTTGCTGATGTTTTATTGGATCACATTTTATCTGTTGTTTCCTTGATATACCTTGTAGTACATTTATTTCTGATTGTTGATTGATTTTCGTGTGTGGTTGGTTATCGGCCAAATAGCTACACATTCTTGTAGGCATGTTTATTTCATTTTGCATCTCGGTTGACTTGCTTTCTGGTGTTTTGGTGTTGTTATTTTGGTCATGATTTATTCTTGTTTGATATGCAGCTAGAAGGTGATTCTCTTGTCCACATTGAAAACTTATTTTGGGTATTCTACATCTTGTTGCGGTATGTCCTAATTTTCCACAATTCCTACATGCTATTCGCTCATGATATTTACTAGATCTGTGGCATGATCTTTGGTAGTAATCACAATATTTCTCAGAATTCTCGTTATTCATCGTCGTTTACGAATCTTGTCTTGCTGCTTTATTTCTTGATTGGTCTGGTTGTTGTTGCTACTGGATTATTTACTTGCTTGTTATCGATACTGGATTGTTGGCTTGGTTGTTGTCGATACGCGTTAATCTCTTTGTTACTATCGATACTGGATTATTGACTTGTTTACTGTCGATATTGGATTATTGACTTGGTTTCTATCGATACTGAATTGTTGGCTTGGTTGTTGTCGTTACTGAATTGTTGTCTTGTTTGATTGACTTACCTTAATAGAAAAATATCACCTCTCCACTGTTTATTAAACATCTATGAATCGTACATTACAATGATTACATAGCATAACATTTTACTGTTTGTTTTTCTTGTGTTATTAATTTTAATTCCAACCAACGGTATTTATTTTATAATTGCATTTAAACATCTTTTATTTCATCTATATTTTCTTTACTCATTTGTCTATTTATCAATGTTAACTTATTCTCGTTTCTCAGGATTTCTATATTGTCTGTTTCTCCGAATTATCTCGGTTATATTACTCGTACTTATAATAATTCGTATTCCCCAGGCTTCGTCACATCTTTTTTTATAATTTCCATCAGTATTCTTTATCTCATTGATTTTGTTTTGCGTCGATTTTTAATTATCTATGTGGGGTAGTAACAATTATCTATATAGTCGTAATAATTATTTATTTTTAATAATTCGTTCGACCACGTCGTTTCCCAAGTTCTATTACCCACCGTATTTTATTTTCATTCATTTTGCGTTTCGCATTCCCCTTTTATTTATCCTTAAATCATTCTTATTCTTCCCCCTTTCTCATTTATCTTTCATCGTTTTATCTATCTCAGTTTTGTTTTAACCTCGTCTGGTTTATCCTAATTCATCTTTTGTCTTATCCTTTCGTTTTCTTAGTTCGTTTTCCACATTTTCGTTATTTCTTGTCAATCATTATTATCCGTTACAGTGTTTTCCGTTTTCTTAATCTTTTATTTTTAATATCGTTTTTCGTTATAATTTTTGTACAATGCATTCAATTTCTCGTGCAAGAATATTTCTTATTCTTTATTTCAATAATTTCTTCGATTTCTTCAACTGTTTTTCTTTTGATCATTTCTTTTATTTGAGAGCTACGCTCTTTAATCTAATCTAAACTATGCTCCGTTATTTCGCTGAGACCTATGCTCCTTTACTATGATTTGAGACTCTGCTCATTTACACGATCGGGCTATGTCCCCTTAATACGGATTGAGATAGTACTAACTTGATACGACGGGACCATGTTCTATTAATACGAAGTGAGACTATGCCCAGGTAATACGATTGAACTATGTTTCATTAATGCGAAGTGAGACTATGCTCGAATAATACGATTGGACTATGTTCTATTAATGCGAAGCGGGACTATGCTCAAGTAATACGATTGAACTATGTTCTATTAATGCGAAGTGAGACTATGCTCTAGTAATACGAATGAACTATGTTCTATTAATGCGAAGTGAGACTATGCTCAAGTAATACGAATGAACTATGTTCTATTAATGCGAAGTGAGACTATTAGCACAAGTCTCGTTAATCCGAGTTGATATCAGGTTCCGTTGATAACTGTCCCTCACATTCAATTTGAGATCAGGTTCCGTTAATAACTGTTCCACACATTCAATTTGGTTATTATTACGATTAAGATTCGTCTCCTTAATACCGATCGATAATCATCGATTTGTTAATACATTTTCCTGCCGGCTTCCTGCCGGCTTCGTGATCGTTTTGTTTTTCGGATTTTATCTATTCTCCGTTCGAACTCGTTAATTATCTCTTTTTTGATATTACTTTCCATTCTCTTTATTTATTTCTTTGTCTATTTTCTACACACGCGCTTTTCCTTCTGCCTCTTCGAGAATTCTTCACCTACCCCCCAGATTTAAAATATAAAAACGGCTTCATTGGTTCACTACTGCAACGGTAAGGTGATCAGCCTTACCACAGTAGATTCTCAACTTGGCAAACCTATCCGGAAGGTCGTCCTATACTTCTCCTCTGGGTGATCGGTTATCCCCTCCCGATTTGGCTTCAGACGGACTACCCGGAGGTAGCTCAAAAGTATTTTACCATTTTTTTTGAACTTTATTCTGGATGATCGGGACACTTTCATTTTTTTTAAACTTTCTCTATTCGTCACTTTTTATTTTTACATATAAATATTCAAATTTTATATATAGAGATATAGGCGCAGGAAGGGTCAACTCCTAGACTTTTATTAATTCAAGTTCATTTAATCATAATACTCGACTACTTTTCGTCAATGTTATTTTTACAAAGTACACACATTGTCGACAGTACTGAAGTGACCACAGGGGAGCATAAACACTTATATTCTCACATTATTAGACTAATACAACATTCGTGTATATATTCTACTTCTTTATGAATCTCATCTTTAACCGCGCCTATTATTTGTTTGACTTGTTGTTCTATCGCGTGATATTGCTTATTTAGGTCGGCTTTATTTACTATTTCTCTGTACCCTTGATATTTGGTCTACGTTCTCACTGATTGTCTTTTCACATACCTCCTCTTTTCAATATTTTCCGATTTCAATTTATGATTTTTTGATATTATTAATTATCCGTTATTATAACATTCAAATATGTTATTCCCCGTTTAATTTCTCAAACTTGCTATTGTTGGGTTATTATTATTGAAAGTCGGTTTCCTCTGACTTCTCGTGTCCTTTTTCAATCAAATAAGCAAACCCAACACAGAATAATTTTTTTTGCACTTTATCACAATGACAGATCAATCCGTTTTATTTCAATGTTTGTAATCACAATTTCACTAATTGATTTGCACCTTTTAACCACTGTAAGAATCTAATTATCTTAGGGTAGGTTGTCCAAGGGAGAACCACCATTTCTGATTGATAACGTTTACTCGGATTTAGATTTCTCTACTAACCTAGTTACTGCTCGTTCACGTCGATTCACTCTAGTTAATAATATCTGCTCTTTCGTATTTGGTTACTAACGATTGTCTTTCGTATCTAGTTAATAATGATTGTCCTTTCTTGTCTGGTTAATAATGGCTCTCTTTTCTTGTCTGGTTAATAATGGCTCTCTTTTCTTGTCTGGTGAATAATGGCTCTCTTTTCTTGTCTGGTGAATAATGGCCGCTTTCGTGTTTTCCCCTCTTTCTTTTATACTCCTGCTCAGACTGTTTTCCAACGATTGTCAACAATATTTTCTGCATTATTAAATTATCAATAATAATTACTTTCCAGACCGACATTTGTCAACAACGTTTGGTCCATTACCAAATTACTAATTGCAACATAATTACCTCTCCGTTACTTAGTGGCGCCCATTTAATGTTGTTTAGGCTAATTTATCCTACTATATTATTCCGTCTGTGCGCCGGGTTTTCCTTATCTCTCGGGTTTTCCTCAGCTCTCAGATTTTCCACATCTCTCGGGCTTCCCATTAGTAATTAAATTTTCTTAATTAATTTTTTTTATCTTATATTATTTTCTAGGGACCCCTCACTAAATTTTTATTATTATTTCTGGACTCGTCTCTCAATTTGGCGTTCAACCATATCAATTTCCCCCGATCAATATTACTTTCGAATTTTTATAAATTTTTTTTAATTAATATTGCACTTTTATTATTTTTGTGTTTTATCAATTTTTCTGTGCTTTTTCGTGATACCCCAACACTATTAATTATGGTTAGTATTCTTATTTCACCCTTTTCGATATTAATTAATTAATTTATTTATTAATTTATTAATTTTGGCCTATTACTGGTATTGGTTTTTAGCCTCTGCCTTGGTCAACCTCCTTCGACACATTCTTACCATTTTGGTGTTATTCATTATCTTATTAGTTTCATTTTAATGCTCCCTCCTTGATGTATATCTATTTTATTTTGTAATTTTGTTTTTCTCTACTGTCACTGTATGTTAATTTATTTTACTGTTATTCAAATTTTGCCGAGTATTTTCAAAGTCAATGTTGGTGCTTTTCGCTATTTTCAAGCGTCAGTTTTTTACATTTGTCACTATTAGTTGTTATCATATTTACTTTCACTCTATTTATTATTTTGTATATTATTCAACGATTTTTTATTCATTCTCTTTTTATTTGGTTTGTCGATATTCCAGTTTCATCTGACTCAATCTCATTATATAAATGTGTTGCCATTCTTTATTTTCTATATTCATTTGTTATGTTATTCACTGTTCAAACACCTCGACTTTCGATATTTTGTCGCAATTCACTGCCATTACCCTTCATTTTATTGTTTTCGTTTTTATAATCTTTATATTCCTTCATTGACACTTTTATTGTCTTGTATTTTATTTTATCATTTTACTTTGTACATTTACTATTGTAATTTACTTTTGAATTTTATGCTGTTCGTTATATATTTTAACAATATCAGTTTGAATACCGACCATTATCATCCTTATTGTGTGTATCGGGTATTATTCGTTGTTTAGATTTTATTTTTTGACTATTTTTCTATTATTCCCACGTTACAATTTATCCATGATGTTTTTATTTGTTTCTATGGCTTTGATCTTCCTTTTGCTAGTTCCGCGTAACTTTCAATTTATTGACATTGTCTCTGCATTCATTCAACTGTTTTGCGCTCTTCAATTCTTTCTCTTTACTGTGTTTGATTTTATTCGCTTTAATTTTTATTTGTCCTTCATTCATGTTTTATTCCTTTCCATTCATATATAAGTCTTTCATAATGCGATTAATTACTGTTTTTGGATTGTAGTTTACAATTGTATGTCTTAAATGACGTCAATTTTCTCATTCGACTGTTATTCGTTGTCTCTGTACTTTTTCTTTTGGTATAATTAGTGGTTTTACCCCTTTTATTTTTCAATATTATTATTAAAATTAAACAAATTAGGTTTGTGAGCATTCTGTCATAATGTAAATTATAGTAGACAATTTAAAAGAAAAATTCAGCATACTGTTGGGCCAACACACAAATAGCATTGAGAATTATTTAAATGCATCAGTAATACAGCACGAAAACCCAGCACCAAGATAACTTAAAATACAATATACAACACCAACTAAACACTTTAAAATCTGAGAGAATATAAATAAATATAAAATCAAAAACATAAAAGTAAAATAAAATAAATACAAAATGCATCAAGAACCGCACAAAATCTACATAAAAAATAACATAATAACAAGAAAATTTGACGGTAAAATGACCATTTATATAAAAGTAAAAATTAATGAATTAAATGAATAAAAAAAAAAAATATTTTTAGCTGAATAAATTTATTTAAAAATGTTAAAAATAAATTACCAATTTAAATTAAGAAATTAATAAAAATTTAATTTAGATAACACAAATAATTTCATGGTCAAATTTGTTTAATCGCAATAAAAATAACACGCAAGGTTGAGGTCGAATTGTAGGTATATATACTGATGTGTTTTCACAAATTTTCAGCACAAAATTGACAACCAAATTTCAACCAAATTGACAGACTGTGTACAGCCAAATTGACCAGACAAGATCAGATCAAAATTAACAGGCTGTATGCAGAGAGAAAAAATTAATTCTACTGTTAGCTGTAGCTGGTCAGATTGATTTTAAATTACCGTTTTTTTATGGAATTTTATGATATGAATGTATAATTTATATGAAGAATATACGATTTCGCCTCGAAACTTTTATCGAATTTAGATGGTAACATTTAATTTTTTAAAATTTTTTTGTGGCCCACAGCCAAAACAAACTGCAAGTAATTAAAATTACACATAACTATCGACTGTGTAAGTGCGTGTACAATCGCCAACAGTCATGCCCGTGAAGGTTCCGGCGTGAGAACGCAGGAACCCAAAACGTCAGATCATGGAATTAAATAGCGAAAGAGAGTAGCTTGAAAGTGGGTCTTTTTGCTCAACTTTCTTGCACTTAATTTCGATAAAATCGACATAAACATTTTTACAACATTCGGCTCAAAATCACTAACACCGAGTAGTCCAGTGGACACTCATTAAATATAACATGAATATACATAGATCTTAAGGACAAAGAAAGGGAATGGGTAGCGGGGAAAATAGCGAAATCGTTGCAACAGTTAAAATGAATAGCCATCGGAAAAAGATTAATCCGAACGACCAAAATCATGAAAAATAATGTTTTTAAATAATATATAAGATTTAAATAAATTATGTTGAATTGAAACGGAAAATATGGGCAGAATGCTGCGCAAATTTTAGGAAATAGTTAAACCATTTATCATAAAAACTGTAAAATAAGGGCGGAACGCTGCTCAAATTTTCCGAATCAATTAAAATACTTATCGAAAATAGTAAAATAAAAGTGAAATGCGGCTCAACTGTTTGTAAAGGAGTATTATGAAACTGTAAAATAAGGGCGGAACGCTGCTAAAATTTTTCGAATTAACAAAAATACTTTATCAAAAACCGGAAAATACAGATGGATTACGGCTAGATTTTTTTTATAAGAAAAATCTCTCTTAAAGCTGAGGACTAAGGACGAATCCCTACATAAAAATTTGTTGATAATATTGATAATCATAATAACAATAATAAATTAATAATTTATAATAATAATAATAATAATAATAATAATAATAATAATAATAATAATGTTAATAATAACTTAAATAATAATAATTCATAATAATAATAATAATAATAATAATAATAATAATAATAATATTAATAATAATATTAATAATAATAATAATAATAATAATAATGTTAATAATAACTTAAATAATAATAATTCATAATAATAATAATAATAATAATAATAATAATAATAATAATAATAATAATATTAATAATAATAATAATAATAATAATAATAATATTAATAATAATATTAATAATAATAATAATAATAATAATAATAATAATAATAATGAGGATAATAATAATAATAATGCTCATGGTAACTATAATAGTAATGATAAAAATTATGATGATAATAGTAGTAATAATAATAAATATAATGGTAATTATAGTAATAAGAGTAATATTAAATGTAATAGTAGTAACAATTAATAAGGGTAATACAGATAATAGCAACAATGATAATGCTAGTGATAATGACAGGGAGCATAGTAGTTATAATAGGGATAAGAGTAAGAGAGATAATGTGAGGATATTTAACATAGCAATGGGTTTACAGGCCATAGAAAAATCATCAATACGGATAACGATAAGAAGGACTAAGCGAATGGACACAAAGCTAAATGATATAACAGTATGACCAACATTTGAAGGAGATAGGAGAATAATGGGACCTAAAAATTGAAATCGAGCACAGGTCTTCTATCGGCAGCTCGTTGGACCCATGGATCGTTCGGTAAATTATAGCATTACCAATAGCGCTCACTTTTTGCGGACAATCTACCCACTCGAACACAGTTCCAACGTTGCTTAGCAACGGGTGCCGAGTGGCAAGCGAAAGATATTTGTATGGGGTTGTCTGGGTAACAACCATATAATTTCAAAATATCAACACCCATAATCCCACCATACAAATTTGGGGGCTCAGCCGGGATAAAATGATTGTTTTTGCAAAAGACCAAAGGAAACCGAAATATAAATCTTGGAATTAAATAGAAAGGTCGAAACGAAATTTTTTCCAAACCTCGGAGAAATGACAGATGAACAGAGTTAAGAAACAACAGAAAGTGACCAGAGGATACAAGATGCAAAAATCGAGTTCTTAAACAGAAAATGTCGAGACATTTTGCCAAAGAATAGAGCGTAATATCAAACGATGGAAAACGACTAAATTGACTACAAAATAAGAAAAACAGTGCAATGAAATAAATGATTAGACACCACATACAAGTCTGGGGGCAATAAGAAAAGAGAGATTAGCGGAAAGTTATGGAAAACGATGGATTTGTCTACAAAACGAAATAAAAAATATGGCTCAACAATTATAAATTTGAAGACTCAACAATGAACAAAGAGAACAATATACAAATTTATGTTAAAAACAATAAAAAGTAAGGAAACGTCGGGATGACATTTCAGACAATTGCAGGAAGAAATAAATTGAAGGAAATAAAACAAATTGGTCGTTTTTCATAGTTTTTATCTACATGGAAAGAAAACTAACGAGTGAAAGAAATACAGAAATAAAAGACCACAGGGAAATAAGAATCGAAAAACTATGTTTGATCATCTGAAGCTGAGATCTAATGATTTTTGTTTTACAACGGAAAACAAATGACAAGGAAAATTAAGAAACTACAAATATTCTCAAGGGCACACTCAACTTAGCATGAATGACGATTCTAGATGGAAACAAATAATGATCAAAAAACAATAAATGTTGGGATGGAATTTCACCGAAACACAGACAGATAACAACTGGAAAATACTGACAGAAACATTGGAAAACGATCGATTTGTCTACATGGAAAATAGAAACACAGAGTATGAAAAATTTTAGAAACGATAGAACATAAATTCACTTAAGAGAAACCAGAATGTAAATGATATGAGGGACAGGAACACCGTCAAGATTGCTTGAAAAAATATGGAGAAAAATCAACAGGAGAAAAGTAGAAAATTTCACGATATGAACAATAGTTACTGGAAATCCACGAAAATTAGATAGTATCGTTATAAATAAATTAGGAAAGATAGAAGGTATCTTAGAGGTTCTAATAATATGAAATAAACTTGGAAAAGGGAATAACAAAATCATAATCGATAATAAAATAATAGATAACCTCGGAAAATACATGAGCATAGTTAATCAAAAATGGCGGGATGAGGAAAAATAGAGAATGTAAGATATGATGAAAATACGAAGGAACAAAACACCAGCTTAGAAAGCCCATGAATGACGAGTATTGTAATAAGAGAGGAAAATATCAATATATGTAAATAAATTAAAAATGAAACGATTCAACAGGAAAGTGTGGATAAAATTATCAATATTTGTAAAGCAGAAATCAAAGAAACAGGAAACTATAAATAAAAATAAAATTATGGGTAGGTTGTATGAATCAATGGAATCATCGTGTAAATATCATCCAAAAAACCGTAGAAGTAGTAATAAAAATATAAAACATAGATAAATAAATAAAATAAAATAATAAAAACAGGGAAAAGATGGAAATCACGAGGGTTAAAGTGATTAGAAAAGGGGAAACAGCAAAAATGCGGGTCGTCTAAGAGTTCGTAAAAAATTGGAAAACTAGAAATTACCGGATTAAAATTGTTTGAAATAAGTCAATTAAAATAATTTTAAACGTAATAAACGATTAATTGAAAGTAATTAAATTAAAGATCAAAATAGTAACGGAAAAGGTTGCACCGATTTCGAGCCCCTACTCCTATGAATTGTGTATTGTAATAAAGTTAATGAGAAATTGTAGCGGAAGTAACGAACGACCGGTTGTGTGAATTTCAAAAGACATGAGGCTAAGCAAACCCAAATTAGATATTAAAGGAGTAAGAGATAATCGATCAAATAGGAAAGGTTAATGAAAAGATAATCAAGATGATGGAGAAACTTAGGCGTGGATAAAAGGAAACGTTTTGTTGTAAATGAGAAATGAATAGGTAGCAATGAGCGTAGATGAATAAAGTGATGATGCCTGTTATAAATGAAAATAAAGGATTGGAAATAATAATGAATTATGAAAATAATAGTCAGCAATCAAAGGAAAATGATGATTGAAAACGCGTACGATGAGTTTAGATTAATAATAATAATAAAGGAGACAACAATAGCAGCCGAAAGGTGTAAAACATATGGGAAAAGCCGAACACTTCATGAAAGCCATTAAATAAATTCTGAGTGGACAAGTAAAACTTAAACAGTGAAAGCTGAAAAATCACACATAAGGTACGGTAAAAGTTTCGATGCATCTCATTTTTTTTGTATATTTTGTAATGTTATTTATATTATATTATATGGAAATAATACTGGAAAGTAAGATTTAAAACCGACCTATCATAACGATAGTACGCTTATTCCGATGGGGAACCCTGATAAACCCGAGGAGAGGAAGGTAGTAGGTACCCTCGCAAATGTTGGGGAGTTTCTGGCGAGAGATTAATCACCTCTCTGTGGAACAAACCAACGCGATTACTACAACTTTTGAATTGGGAAGTGAAGGGTAAACCAAAAATAAAGATAAAAATTGAAAAATGTGCACATTATTTAAGAGCAGAAGGTGAGAGAGCCAAAAGTCTCGTAAAGGTACCTAGGAATATTTTTTCCCTAGCTGGTGGTGAGGCACCAGAGGACAGCTACGGACTGTCGAGTTCAGGATGTTATCAGCCAAGGGACACCACCCGAATACTACACCGAGTATCGAACGACTTTTTTTTATGCTGGGCAGGGACTCGATACACAACCCGGATCCCACACCGATTATCGATGATACCAAACGGTAGGCGAGATTTGAACTAACCGGTAAATGGTTCATACTCGAAAGGACTTACTATGGATCAGATCAGGGCGGCCAAATAGAGCCGGAAATCTGACGGGAGAGCGGACGGATAGTAGATATAGTAGGAATTTCCGCGCCCATTTATCGCTTCTTTTTCCTTTCACTATTCGGGAAATCAAGTAAACCGTTTTTGGAACTTGATTGAACGTCTAGTCATTTCCATACTTTTATATTCTCCGAAGTACACAACCCGGATCCCACACCGAGTACCGAATATCCGAATGGCGGTGAGGAAGGCGTAACCGGTCAAATGCGCTATACAAAAGACGCTATGGATTGAGAGTCAGTGTGAGGCCTCAAGCTCGTCCATTGGACGAGTCACCCAACAAGTCACTGATGAAACTCAACTCCGATTAGAAGGACCATAGAGTGCCAATAGAAATAAGATGCCGAAGGCCCCAGAGAGCCAACGGAAATGATGAAGGCCCATAAAGTGCCAATTACAATAAGGTTAGATGTTAAAGGCCCTAGAGTGCCAGTTAGAAATAGGATGCCGAAGGCCCCAGAGAGCCAACGGAAATGATAAAGGCCCATAGAGCGCCAGCGATTAAGGATTAAATAAACGATTTTTAGTAAATCTAGGAGACATAGGAAAAATAATTAATAGATTGAATGAGAATATGATTGCAGTGATTTTCTTTGAGATGATATAGGTAATTGATACGAGATTAATACGAGGATGATAGGTAATTGATACGAGATTAATACGAGGATGATAGATAAATGATACGAGAAATAGATAATTTAAAATTGATTTAAAATGAAGGGAGATGAATCAAAAGGAAAACGATCACAGTGAATAAAGTTTAAGGAAAAAGACAAGAGGATTTAAATAAAATGGCCCATAGAGCAACAGCGGATAAAGTTTAAGGAAAAAAGACGAGAGGAGTTAAGTAAAAAGGCCCATAGCGCATAGAGATTAAGAAACTCTTTTGGACAAATTATGAAGAGATAAAGGAGAATAATTAACGAGACTATCGTTGATATGATTGTGATGATTTATTTGATTAATAGATAACTGATACAACTATAAGGATAATTTAGACGAAGCAAATAGATCATTGATACGAGTTATAGATAACTTAAAATAAACTCAAAATGAAAAGAAACATCGACTTTATTCGATTTTAGTTATTTTTGATGAATTTTTAATTTGATAAAATTTGTTTTTCAGAATCAAATTGTGGTGATTTTCGACGGAAAATGTTGGGTATCGATAACAGTTATGTAATACTTTAAAGAAAAATTATTTTTATTGCTAAAATTCAGATTTTTATGATAATTTTAAGGGAATTTAATTGGTTGAATACATATAATAAATATGATCGAATGATGGATTTTTAAGGATCTTATTCGGTTAAATATAGATTTCTAAAGAAATTTTACCTTGTAGGTTTTTACAAAAAATATGTATATTGTTGGTGCAGTGGGGGAAAATATCATTTCAAGGAAAATGATTGGTTAAGAGGAAATTTTATGATATTTTAAGGGAAATACTCGATTAAGAACAAGTTAGTTGTCATTTTTAAAGGGGTTGAGTTGGTTGAATATCTGTGTTCAAAGGGTAAATATTTTCTAAATGGAGAATATAGAGGAGTAATTTATAAATTTTCAAAAATGTGCAAAAAATTTGAATTTAATAAAATCCTTCAAAAAAAAAATTCAAAAAATAATTGTGCGCAAACAATATTAATTAAATTTTAATCAAGATAATTAATTTTGAGTGCGCACAATTTTTTTTTGATAAATGTTTTTTGAAATTATTTTTCGAATTTTTTTTTGAAGGAGGTTGAGTTGGTTGAATATCTGTGTTCAAAGGGTAAATATTTTCTAAATGGAGAATATAGAGGAGTAATTTATAATAATTTTAAGGGGCTTTGTTCAGATAGATATCAATATGTGGATAAATCTTTTGTGAGAGTGGAAATATTTTCATTTAAAGAGAAATAATTGGTTAAGAAGAGAATTTATGATCTTTTAAGGGGAAATAATTGGTCACGAGATGGATTTTATTTTCAGGGAATTTCAAGAAATTTATTCGGTTGAATATCGATATGTTGGTGATTTTTTTGAAAATAATGAATATAGCTGGAATTATTGTCATTTAAAGAAAAATGATTAGTTGAGAGGATAATTTATGATCTTTTAAGGGGGAATTATCGAATAAGAACAGGTTTGTTGATATTTTTAAGAGGTTGTCAGTTGAATTTTGTTATTTTAAAGGGAAATGATTGGTCAAGAGATGAATTTTATTTTAAGGGAATTTCAAGAAATTTATTCGGTTGAATATCGATATTAATCGGTGTTTTTATGAAAATAATGTATATAGCTGAGAATGGAAATATTGTCATTTAAAGAGAAATAATTGGTTGAGAGTAAATTTTACTATATTTTAAAGGGAAATGATTGGTCGAGAGATGAACTTTATTTTAAGGGGATTTCTAGAAATTCATTCGGTTCACTAACGAAATAAGTCGGTGATTTTTATCAAAAAATAATGAATATAGCTGGGATTATTGTCATTTAAAGAGAAATGATTGGCTGAGAGTAAGAGTTATCAAAATATATCAGTTAGATTTTGGTTAATTTTAATGATATTATTGGAATCTGAATAAAATATACCATACGTGTTCGGTTCTAAAAAAATGTTTAATTCATGTAATTATTTGTATTCAAGTATTTATTTGATTTTATTATTTGTAATTTAATTAAAAATTAAAATTGACTAGTATTTAAAAAATCTATGTTACCCATTACTTATGTTGTTATTGACAATTTTCTGAATAATTTAAATATATATGATTATTTCTACGAATGAAGAGAAATTGTACAATTAATTTTCATTCAACAAGTATCTAGAACAATTACCTAACAAACTTATAAAATTTAAAAAAATTATCTAACAAATTTTTTCAATTATTTTAAAAGTTAGTTAATTTTTTTTTTAAATTGATAAGTACTATTTTCTTTACAATTTGCTACTATGTTGAAACTTTTTTTAAAAAATTTTTATTCCAAGTACTAACAAATTTTATTAAAGATCTATCAAAACTTGTCAAAAATTATAAAACTTTAGTAATTTTAATAAGAATTACTCAATAACTAATATTTTCTTATCAATTTGCTGAAGGTCTTATTTTAAAATTTCTTCAAAGTACTAACATTATTTACAAATTAAGCAGTTTTATTTAAAATTTAACAACTTAAAATATTTCTCACAACTTTAATCAAATTCTAATCACATGATAATCATAATTTAATGATAAGTCTTATTTTTACAAAAACAAATATTTTACAAGAATTAAACATACATATTTGGATTTTTAGTAAATTTTATCGGTATCTATCAGTACCTGTTCCGTGTAGTTTTTTAAGATTTGTTAGAAATTCAACTTATTTAGTGGTTCGTCGATAATCATTTCATTTCTAGTAATGTGGTAGGTATTATTTTTTTATATCAGTTTTATTCAAACCTTTAGCCTCTTTGAGTTAATAATAGTAAGAGTTGAATCATTTTCAATAAATATATGAAAATTTATTCCATGTACAATGAAAGTAATATATGTTTTGAGAAATTAGATTAACCACTACTTGTACTTACTAATTAATTTATCATTCAGTAAACAATAAGAGTTGGAGTGAAAAGATCAGAAAATCTATAAAAATAAATTTAAGTAATTTTTTGATGAGTTAACAATTAATTTATTTAGGGGCATGTGAAAATTAAATGAAAAAGTTGACATTCATCTTTGAAAATAACTTTTAGTAATTGTTCATTGTTGGAAGCAATTAAAAATATTACATAAATAGTAGAAAACTTTCAAAGTCTTTTACCTAAGTTTTACAAAATAATTTCAATAAATCACATACAAGACTGTAAAGAAAGCAATAAATTTTTATTCAGAGAAAATACAACACTTGATTGGGCATCAATGATTAATAGTTTCTTGATAGCAATCGGGTAACTAAGCAACCAAACAATTTGGAGACATCAATGATCGATAAAAGAGTGAAGAAGTTAATAAAATTTGTAATTGAAATTGTATTTCTTTTGATTGTTCAAATTTTTATGTGCTTTTATTTAAAGATTTCTTGGTCAGTAAACAATTTTTGATATTGATTTGTTCGGTAACTAGTTATTGATAACATATTGTGAGTGTGTGATTAACCAAATATTTTAAGGGGAAATGATTGAGAGACAATTTTATTTTTTAAGTGGGTTAAGTTGGTTGAATATTGGTGTTCAAAGAGTAAATATCATTTAAATATGACATTTTAATGAATAAGTAAATTATTCAATGCCTAGTATGTATATAGAGAGTTGTAGAGTACTCGGTTATTTGTATACAGTACCTAGTGATTGTTGTTCAGGTATTAATCAATGAATTATTCACTGTGTATGGGTTATAAGTATTCAGAATTTGATACTAAGTAAATATAACAATGGATTTGGTTTCAATGAATTTTATTAATTATTGCTTGATAACAACAAGATAACTAAGCAACCAAAAAATTTACCAATTTGGAGACATCAATGATCGATAAAAGAGTGAAGAAATTAATAAAATTTCAACTTGTATTTCTTTTGTTGAACCTTTTATGTGATTTATTTCAAAATTTGTCGATCAGTAACCTATCATTAATATTTATTGGTTCAGTAACTAGTTATTGGTAACATTTTGGGTTTATAGTCAATAACCAAGTATTTTTAAGAGGAAAATTATCGATTTGGAACAAGTTTATTGATATTTTTAAGGGGTTGAGTAGGTTGAATATTGTTATTTAAAAGGTAATTACTATCTAAATGAATATTTTTATGAAAAATAACATTTAGTAGAAGAATAATTGTTCAAAATTGGATAAAGTTTTAAAAAAATAGTTAAAAAGTGTTTGATTTTTACAAAATAATTTCAATGATTTCAATAAAATACAATAATCAAATACAAAATTTTATTCAAAAAAGATAATTTTTCTTGGTAACTACTCAGTAACTAAACAACCAAGTGATTTACAGATATAGAGGCATTAATGTTGTGAAAGAGAGTGAAGGAAATTTTATTAATAAATTTGTATTTTTACTTGTATTTCTTGTTATTGATTTACTTTTATTTAAAGTTTTGTTGGTAAGTAACCAAATATTTATTTGTTCAGTAATTAGTTATCGGTTACCTAATATGTATACAAGTAGTCTGTATGAAGTTCCCAACCGGAAAACCTCAACATGTAGTGGATAGAAGTGGAAAATATCCAATCTTATTCTTCAAGAGCGGAAAATACAGGATAATGGGTTGCAAGAGACCATTACAGGAAGGGGATCTCAAATATAAGATTCAAGATTTACAAATTCAATCATTATCATTGAATATTAACATGTGTTGTCGAATCAACTTGTATGATTTGTCTACCAAAACACTGATTTACGAACCGGAACTGTTTACATCATTAAGACTTTTCAAGTATAATCCACTTTGTGCTCCTGAATATTTGGCTACACGGATCTATCAAATGACAGGAATCAACATCGAAGAAGCACTCTAGAAGCACTCTAGATCTCCTACGTATTATAATCGTTACCACTTTTAATAAATTATCATGACTATCAGATTTCATTCTCATCCCCGCGCCCTAATTGTTAAGCGTCTTGTAGTTATCGTGGACACAAATTTCTATACTAATCTTTTTATGTTATGCGATTTCACGAATTAATTCTAGATTTTATTTCAGGTTCTACGGCGGCCTAGTCTGGATTTATGTGTGGCTGGTTTTGTTAATAAATTAAGTTTTAATTCGTCTTTTTATTTTGGAAGGTCTGTTGTATGTTGGTTTCAGAGTCTGATGCGTTTAGCTCGTCATGTTGGTGTATCTCCATATGATTGTAGGGTTGATGGATGTTTAGTTTGTGGGTTTTTACTCTCTATTTTAATTTTAGTAAGTTGGTCGATATTTTTCACTAATAGTTGGTCATGCGTTCGATTATACTTTCATAAACCTAACTTGAAAGGTTGTTGTAGGAATCTATATCTAATCCGTTGGTACTAACACTTTGGGTTGATTTCCTAGAGACATTATTAGTGATTTTTTTAGCGGTTACTTTTTTATATGATTTACCAAATTATCGTCTAATTCCTATCTATACCGGCAAAATACCGTCTTAGGCGTATTTAGTAATTTTTATTTAATTTCCTAACCCAAAAGTCTGGTTCCCGATCTCTCCACTACCCTTATAAGTGAAAATGATTTGAAGTTCGAGCCTGTCGTTACTCACGGTGAGGTATCTCATGGGCACGAGCTATTGGCTATTGGCGGATGAACCGCACTTACACCACTCGATAGGGATGTGTGATTTTAATTATAGAAAATTTTATTTATTAAAAATTTCTTCGAGGAAACAGTGTGTCCTTTTAACGGGACTTGTCCGACCTCTTGTTGATCAGACAACATCAAGTTTTTCTCTTTTTATTCTTATTATCTTTCAATAGGAGAGTCCAGAATCATTTTTTCAGACAAGCACGCTTTCATCTTGCTCTTCTCAGTTTCAGCCTCCACTCCTGCTCCCACTCAGCTATCTCTCTAATTCCGGTTTCCGCTCGGTCTTGTATTGTTCGATCCCGTGCCCGGTTCAAATCAGCTCAGTTCATCATGCTAATATAGTTCTTTTTCTCGTTTTATTTGTTATATTATTTGTTTTTCTCTTTTAACCATTATCTATAATTTAAACAAAAGACCAAAGGAAAAGTAGTGGGACAACAATTAGCTCAATATACACAAAAACCAATGAATTACTAACACCGCAATACAGCAGGTGCACCAAACTCCAAAAGCACAAAACGCCATATCAATACAACATAAAAAGTAACAGATATGTAAACAAACATCTGCAAAAAATAATAAAAATCCTACTCCTTTACATGTAACAGGAATAGGTTTCAAAGACCCATTACAAAAATTGTTCAAAATCACATTATAAAAAGATAAAAACTGTAGTCGATACATAAACCACTCGCGATCCAAGTAAATATCAAAACATAGTATATAATTTGTGTAAAAACTAAGAGCAATATATATATATATATATATATTGATATAGTATGATAATAGTATAAAGATTTGTACTTAGGCCTATTTCTGTAAGTATTTTATCGTTGTTGTCGTGTATTTTCTCTATTTCACAGAGTCCACTATCCGGGATTTCATCCTCATTATTTTTAGTAATATAGTTAGGTTATTTAAAAATTTTATATATTTTGATATATCTCCAGATGGAGTTCTGTCTATAATAATACGTTCAATTATCTGATCTAAGTCTTGTCTAATTATAGATATATTAGGTATAGTAATATTGATATGATTAATAGATAAACATTGTGTGATATGACAAATATAAAAACCACTTTCATTAGGATTTGCGCATATAGGATAATTTAATTCTGTTAAGTTAATATTTAATGGGTATATAATGTTTTGTATATTTTTAACAACATTAATAGGGTATGGGCTATTTTATTATGCTTTTACAAGCTGTTGGGGCTTAAGGGGATCAATTATTGTTACAAATGCCTTTATTTTATTTAAATAGAAAACGGCCCAACATACCTTTGAAGTTTTAAAGGGAAAAATTATTTCTGTCCAGTTTGGGTATTGGTTAAATGGGAATGTTTCAAAAAATGTTCTAAAATTAGATTGAATTATGGTTTCGCTGGTGTAAGTTTGTACAATAACTGTTGATTTAGTGGCAACAAATGCATGCCAAAAAAGATTGATAGAGTGTTGATCTAGTCAATCATTTCCAATGTCTTTTGTGGACACCGCTATGTTATCTGGTATTATTCTTGTTTTATCTTCGGTTTGTATAACGCCAATATATTGGTTATGATGCTCTAATGTTTCCCCGCAGCGACATAGTATTTCATTAATGTTACATGTTTTTCTCTTGAGTTTTCTTTTTATGTTATTCTCGATCTGTGTATATGTAGGCTTGTATGTTAGGTCATTTTGACAATTGTTTTGATGTTTGTGTAGTGATAATTTAATGTTCTCTCATGGTTCAGTGTTAGCGCTAGTACCTTGTTCTTAATATTTAGCTCTTCTCTTGAGCAGGGGAAGTGTTTGTCAGAGTGAAAAGTCTCTGTGTGTTCTATAATATTGTTTATTGGGATAGTGCTATGTTTTATTGTACCTTCGCATAACAGGCATAAAAAAGTTGTTTTGTTATTAATGGTGTCTGAGTGATTGCTTTTCCTATGTTCATTTAAGTTATCTAGGTTATGGATCTCAATTTTGTTTTTTCACATTTCCCCCCTATACACATTTAATACCCATCCTTTCGCCAATTGAAAATGGTTTTATTCATTTTGTTCAATCTTAAAAAGTTTTTTTTTAATTGGCTCAGAATTAATGGACTCGAGGTCCGATAAATTACTATTTAATGAGTTTTCTACGGATTCATTAGTTAAAAGAATATTTTTAAACATTAAGTTATTATTTTCATTAGTAATTAAAGGAGAATAATCATATATAGGGGATTTTGTTTTGAGGATATCCTCTTCAATAATTATGTTAACCCTCTTCTTCGTTATGTCTAGGTTGTTATTTACGGTGAATATTTCTTTAGTTTCAGGGTTTGGAATCTCGAATGACTGCAGAGATTGCGAAAAAAGATCAATGTCAGAATTTATTTGGTCAACTACTATTTGTGACTGGGTCAATATTGAATCATCAGCGGGAGTTTGGGTCAACGGGCTATATGACATGATTTTATCTAAGGTTGGTAAAGTGGTGTTTATTATCTGGTTGTCAATCTCTATGTTTAGGCTAGCTGGTATCACGAATTTGGGTAAAAACAGATTTGGTACAGGTATCAGGTCAAAATCTATATTTGGAGTAGTAATTTTTGGGGTTTCCTCATCGAGGTCAACATTCTTCTTGGTTATATTTGGTTGGGGTGTGTTGTTTATGGCGTTATCTGTGGCGCTGTTTAGTGTGTTTGCCTTTCTACGTTTAGTTGTGGTGGTTTAGAAATTGGCATTGAGAAATGTGGTCTGCGGGAAGTAATTATGTTGCATTTTTTAGTGGTGTTGATTTCTTTGGGAGTAGGTGTTGTTTGACAGAAAGGTTTTGGGGAGTTTTTAATTATATTAGGTATTGGTCTTATGACAGACGTTTTAGTTGGAGCTTTCTGTGCATGGTTTTCTAGTGTGATGTCTAGTGGATGGTCTCGGTCCATAAAAAGATTAAATCTATTATTCTTATATTTGTCTGATTCTTTTATTGGCGTTCGATTGTTAATAGGCAAATCAATTGGCTTTTTTATATTTTTATTTGTTAGGTTTAGCGTAAGCGGAGTAAAGGGTGTAACCGCAAGTGCGAGTCGGCCGGAGGCCGGTGAGCTGCGTATAGTAGTTTTTTCGCGCGCCGGTGTGTGGCTGTGGGCCGGAAAAATTTCGACAGTAGTAAAATAAATACATCTTTTCATAACATATAATTGCCCATAATATTCTTTACATAGTTGCATCATTCATATGGTCATATTCAAAATCATTGTTCATGCTCACTTCAATAGTTTTGATAATTTTAGAAAATTATAATCGTTCTCGAGTCTTGTTTCTAGAAACTTGTGATCTAATGCTGTTTTTTCTGTTAAAAACCGTAAGAGCTTTTTAAGAGAAAAAGTAATCCCTCACAAGTAATTAAATTTATACAAAAATGAATTGGTATTTATACCTATTCTGTGACTCTAACCTTGCGTGTTAAATTTAATGCGATAAAAAAAATTTTGACCTTGAAATTATTTGTATAATCTAACTCTAATTTTTACTATTTTCTTTATTTAATTTTTAATTGAAATTATGTCTAACCAAAATTATTTTATTTTGCTTCGACTTTTTCGTTAATTCTCTGCTTTTACGTAAATTGTCATTTTTCGGTCAAATTTTATGATATTATGTTATTTTTATGTTATTTTGTGCGGATCTTGATGCATTTTGTTATTATTTTAATTTATTTTATGTTTTTCAATTTTACATTTTTAATTATATCTTTCTCGCATTTTAAGGTGTTTACTTGATGTTTTATGGGTCTGATTTTAAATCTGCATGTTATGTTTGCGTGCTGTTTCCAATTCATTTAAACAAAACTTAGTGCTAGCCTAACATTATTAATTTTATTATTACGATATTATTATTATTATTATTATTATTATTATTATTATCACCATCAGGGATTTGAGATAATGAAGATTAATCAAAACCTATCTACACATTTATTTATCTAAAATTAAAAGAAAAAATCCGGAGTCATTAAAAACTAAATTCATAACATTATTTATTTAAAAATCAAAATCTAAAAATTAACAAATGAATAATGTAATAATTTATTCATACAAAAACAAATAAAGTTACATTGCTGAATCGAGTCCATAAATTCCAAAAATGTAAATCAACTTGACTAGTCATAAATTTTGCTAAAAAATTTCGAATTGCGTTATGCCATACAACAGAAGAACTAGGGAAATCTACAATTTGAATCTAGATCAACTTAAATTAAAATAATAAACTTACCTTGCTGGAGATGTCAGTGTTTGCTGTCCTTGCTGGGTGAACTTGCTTCGCCGGAAAAATCCTAAAATAAATAAAACAATCTAAAAATCAATATTTACTTTTATTATAGAAATTGAAAATACTATAAGAAGTTACCATCGCAATAAATGGCAAGCGAAAGAAATTGAAAATCAGGTTACTATTAAAATGAAATATCTCTTAGAATTTTGGTTTTTAAATGTTATGATGAGAACCTGTAATACAAAATAGGAAATTCTTATATATACTAAAGTTAATTATGTTATATGAAACAAAATTTTATCCTTTACTATATAGTTAATAAAATAAATTGATCTTGTTTTTGGATACCAATAAATCAATATTTTAGGGGTTATAGTATGTTTCATTTAGGAATAATAAGGACATGTTTTTTTAATTTTTCGAAACCAGAATTATTAATATTGTCATTATTATTATTGTACCTATAATTATAATAATAATAATAATAATAATTATTAATATTATTATTATTATTTTTGCAATTATTGTTGTCACGGTTATAACTTTGTAGTCATTGTTATGAATTTTAATGGTCAATTTTATAATCCTTATTAATATAAATTGTATTGTTATTATTGTATTTATTATTATTATTATTATTATTATTTTTATTATTATTTTTATTATTATTATTTTTATTATTATTGATTCTAGAATTATTGTTATTATTATTATTTTGGAATTTCTATTTTTATTGTTATTAATATTACAGTTATTTGTTTTATTTATTACGGTAGTTACTATTCTTATTGTTACTGTCATTAGTATTGTTCTGCCTTTATTAGGAATATGGGGTAACTCAGCCTGTCCCCAACAGTGTTCCTACTGCATTGGCCATGTATCATGTATGCGAGCACTTTTGTAGAGACATTCCCAAGAATTGTAGAGCGGAAAAACTGTAGGTGTCCTCATCTCTTCCCTCATTCAGATGGTACAATAAAGTCCCTAAGGACAGTATTTTCATAATATCGCATAAACAAATTCAGAAATTCATTTTGCCTTAAATTAATAGTAATCAAAAATTAGTAGAGATAGACCGTATCTATTCATTATATATTTTAGTGGAATCCAATAGGCAAATGATTGAAAAATTCCGCAAGGACATCGCACAATACCACCATGAAGCGATAGCCCAAAACCAAAGAGCCAAATCTCTGGTGTGCAAGTGTAGACACATAGAACAGACGTGGCTCCGACCCGAAGTGATAAGTAAATTGAGAGCTGAGGTCGAAGCTCTGAAGACGAAATTGGCACAGAATAACAAGGCTTTGAAAATCCAAGCACAAGAACGAGAGATCACCGAACATAAGTTAAAAGATTAGATCCAAACTGAACTCGTCCAATAATATGAGAGGTATTGGTACTACAAAAAGAGGCACCCGTGTTTTTGAGTTGGGGGAGGAGGTATTAGAGCACAAGGAACGCATAACAGACAAAGATGATTTGCTGTACGAAGGCATATTCAAAATCGTCAGATTTTTATCTCCGTATTGAGTCGAACTTCATTCCAAAGACGGAACGATAAATTGTGAATTTAGTCTTTGTGCTGGATTGCTTATTTATTTCTAAAGAAGACTAGTAGTCAGAGAATAACCGACTCTAATAATAATAACCGAAAATTCCCATACATATAGTCAGGGAACTTGATTACATTTTTAAACAATATTTTCTTTTAAACATCTATCAACACACTTTCATCAATCAGATATTTAAAGCAGTACATGCTGGACAAGACGTTTCATAATAATATCATCTACTGGTAAATTGTCCGGTCACCTTTAGAAGGATTCTACTAAAAACAATTTGTTTAAATTATTTGTATACATCTATAAATGGATCAAGGGATATCTTTCCATTAAACTTCATTAAACTCATTTGTACCAAACATACTTCGAAGACACAAACTTCCTGTTATTCACAAATGCCACTAGTAATTCTTTTCAATATTGTTCAAATCTTTAATTGCAAATTGTATTGCCAAATTTAAAATTTCAATACATCAAAAATGTCTGGAAATAAAGGTTATATAAGACAGTACCAAACGTTGTCAGTAGTGAGATGTGTCACATCCAGCACACAACCACCCCCGGCTGAGAGAAAATTTTTCTAAGTACAAAAAATTTTTAAGACAAAGACTATGACTCATTCAAGGTCATTGAAACAAAGACCATGACTCATTCAAGGTCATTGGATGACTCATCAAATTTTTTCAAGGTCATTCAAAAGTAGGTCAAAGTCATATTATTTTTAAACATTTTTTAACTTTAATTTACTACTTATTTTTATAAGTAGTATATATTTTGTAAATTTACTTTATTATTATTATTTTTATTATTATTATTTATATTATTATTACATGTTTTAATTTTTTATTACAATTTTTATTTATTATTTATTAATATTATTATTACTTATTATTTTTTTTTATTAATATTATTATTTGTATTATTATTTTTATTATTATTATTTATATTATTATTACATGTTTTAATTTTTTATTACAAGTTTTATTTATTATTTATTAATATTATTATTACTAATTATTATTATTATTTTTTATTAATATTATTATTTTTATTATTATTTTTTATTTATATTATTATTACATGTTTTAATTTTTTATTACAAGTTTTATTTATTATTTATTAATATTATTATTACTTATTATTATTATTATTTTTTAAAAATTTTGATTTATTATTATTTTTAAAAACTTTTATTATTTTTATTATTATTATTTTTATTACTTTTTATTAATAATAATATATATATATATATATATATATATATAATAAAACAAATATATAAAAACAACTATATAAAAAAAAACAACTACATAAAAAATCAATCAATTATTAATAATAAATACATTAAAACATATATAAAAATATAAAGTCTTATTTCACGTTTCTTCACGCTGTGCATTTCTCATGAAAAAATAAAAATATTATAAAAATGAAAACAAGTAAATTATAAGAAATGAAAATAGCAAAGAGAAATTTTCACAATTTTTATTTTTCGAATATTTACAAAATTTGTTAATAAATATCAATGACATTGTCAAATATCTCATCAAATTGTTGATCGCGAACTGCTGGATCGGTTTCAGGCATTATTATATTACCGCCAATATCAAGGACATCAATCCCTCTATAATGACCATATGCAAAACTCGAGTTTTTCCCTACCCAAACTCTCTTATCGTCATGATTATTTTATGCTATTTTAGAATTTTTTAAAGTAAACAGCTGGTGATTTCGGGTTCCTATCCTAGTTTGAGGTACCGACATAATAGTATTGTTATTATAACAATTCAAATATGATTGGTGTTTAATGTCGGTACCCGGTAATTTTACACCCTTAGCTCGCATTGTTGATTTATTTCCTAGCAAGCTATAACATTTAGGGCGCAAGAAAACCCACTCGCTATATCCTAACCCTTTACTCTCATCCTTGAACTTGCCAATAACCGAGTCAAGTCGTCTAGAATATAAAGGATGAGAAGGATCATAATTTGATGTGTCTAACAGGTCATCCGAAATCATCGCTTTTAATAAAATTTCTAATTTTAAATTTTTTATCTCCAAAAAGAAGCTATCTGTATCACCCGCTACTAGATTGATATCACAATTATAAATATCACGATATTTTTGTAATTCAACATACTGTAACTGGTACATCCATAGTTTGGATAAATCTAGAACTGATTGACCGATATAACTAGATCTATCCAAACATATTGAGTCCTTATTAAGATGAGCGGCAAAAAGATCATCAGTAATCTCTATTGTTTTTCTAAATGCCGGTTTTGACGAATATGTAATTAACTTTTCAGCTGAATTACATAATCGCAAATTTATCCTCTTTTTAAGGTTCTCAACAGATTTACCATACAGACTGTTGTTATACAATTTAAATAAATCTCTATATAATTCACTAACTGCATTTGCACGCAAGTTAGTGTTTTTATCGATATAATGTTTAAAAATAGGAGCTTGCTTGTATTTAATAGCTCTATGTATATATGTAACCTTAGCCCCGAGAGAAAGATAAAGCCTGAGAAGCCTCCAATGAAGAACATAGTTCTTCTTTGGATAATGCGTTAGCATTAACTTCTCAACTTTTGAATTTGGTGGGCACATCTTTTCCGGTCCAATCAGAAAGTCAATTAAAAAATCATGTAAATTATCTGGAATCTCGATATCAACTTCCATAGTATATCTATATGGAAGGATTTCAATATCCACAACATTCGCACATTCACTCAAAACCTCATCCAAACCATCTTTCACCCAAGTAAAATCAGCGTAAGGACGACTTTGGCTGAGAGCCCAACCATACAGATTATTTATATCTATGTACAATAATTCTGTATCCTCCGAAGCAGAAATGTAATGTTTGTTAACAAATGTTAACCTACCCCGTATTTCACCTTCGTAAAAATTGAACATTTCCATGTCCTGCAAAAGTTCAATGGGTTCCGTTAATGTCATAAGCGCTGAAGCCCATGACATACCCGGAATGCTGTAAAAGTTTAGAGGTTCAAGACCATTGTAAGCAATAGCCTTAGCACGGAATTGTTGAAAATGGTCCGCAAGGAAGAATACATCAAGTTTAAGGTAAATTAACATATAATCACGCAAAGTCATACAGTTTTGCTGCGTCCAGATTAGTTGTGCCCTATCGTACTCATCCTCACTTACGCCCTCCTAAATTGGAGGCAACTCATAAGTAGTCTCAAGAACTTCCTCAGAAACAGCAAAATTATACGGAAAAATACCTATACAGTCGACTATAGAACCTTGAAAGACAGACAAAGTCAATGGAAGAGAAGTTAGCGTTTTCACAGCCTTAGCTAACGAACAATTAACAAATTGCATACTGTCGATAAAGCGAACAGCCAATTTGTTAATGTTAACAATTAACGAAATAAATTTTTCTGCAGAGGTCGGTATGATATCTAAATTCCATGAAGGAAAGCGATCGAGACCATATTTTAAAATATGGTGAAGGTCATACCCTCTTAAATTATGAAAGAAAATAGGTAGTAATCGATAAATCCTACGAGCTATATTACATTTTCGGCAAGCTGCCCCTAGATAATTACCAGTAAAATGGCAATGATCTCTAACCGGATGCACAATCGGTTTTTTACATAAATAACAGGTTCGACAAGATTTAAGCTGTCGAACCTCACTGAAAGACATAGGCCCTATCAATTTATCACCTTCCGAATCATAGTACGGAATAACAATTTCAGTTGCAATTTCCTCAATTTTCTTAACAAAATCAGGAATGCAATCAAGACCATAAAAGTAATAATATGATTTTGTGTTAGTGTAATTATTAATTAATAAAAGGCCTGCTGCAATAGGCATATGAATTTGATGATGTCTATCATCAGGAGGTAAAACCGATTCAAAATCGGTATAAATCACAAAAGGTGGGGTGATATGTTTTGAATAATTTAAGAATTCTAATTTTTTATTTTCGGGGAGCGTGTATAGGGTTGTGCCAGTCTGATTTTTGGCACATAATGCAACATGTGTATTGAATACATTATCTAATCTAAACCCATTAAAGCAATGTGGACACCAACGACATCTAATTTGAATGTTACAGTCAGGGTTTTGATGTCAATTCATTAACCAGTTGATATTGGTCACAGCGGTATATTGATATCTATCATTATTTTCAAGTAATAATAAATAAATAGGGTTTCCGTCAGTGACTTTGCTTCTATGGATCAAACTTAAATGAGGATGGTGAAAGACATAATTATCTGGAACCTCATCAATTATAACAGTTGGCGTGTACGAAAACACATTTATTGCTAATTTTAAAGTCGAATTTTTCTTTTCGAACTTTGGGATGTTTATTAATTTCATGGGACAATCCGTGATCTCATCGTATTCTAATTCGTCTAAAAACTCTGTATATTTAGAGACTCTTTGGGGAATTTTCACCAATTATATCTTTCTTTAATAAATAAAGAATAGAGTAAAGGAAGCACTTGTCGACATTATTTTTTATATTTACTATAGCTCCTTTATTTTTCAATGCAGAAGGGGTTTTAATATATTTATGTCCGGACAGACGATTAATAGGGGCATATTTTGTTAAAATAAAGTGAATTTCCATAATATTAATAACACGCCATCCACTGCCTAAATGGGTGAATTGTTCAATTTTTTTATTAAGCTTATTAGCCCCTTCGCTTAAAAAGTTATCCGAAAATGTCTCCGCATTATTCGAAAAATAATTGTCACGGATCTCACCATCTTTTTCAAATTTAATTAATATCGCGAATTGAATTTTAACGCTCCCCATTTTATTTATCTCAAAAATTAAATTATTACTGATTCGCTCAGTTAAAGTTACTGTAATTAGTTGCGCGTTAGATATATCAAAACGTAAAGTTTTGATAGTGCCATTTAAATTTACTGAAATGTTCGGCTCATTCTCTAATACAGAACCTCCGAATTGTATAATATTATTATTATTTTCATTATTTATATCTGGTATAATATTTTCATTATTTATAGTAGGTATAGTATTTTCAAATTTTATAATAGGTATATTATTTACATTATTTTCATGTTCCCTATAAAATTCTTTATATTTAATGTTCTGGGATGTTTTGCATATGGCGCAGATAAAAAAGTTGATGCCATTAAATCTATGGCGGTAATATTTTTTCATTTCTTCATGACAACTTTCATTATGTTGCAATGATGAGATGCAATATCTCGGATAAAAAGTGCCTAATAAAAATAATAAATTAATGTACAAAACCTATATAAAGTATCTAATAATTCTAACTATTAAATAAATAAAGCATCTAATAATTCTAACTATTTAATAAAAACTATATAAATATCTAATAATTCTAACAATTAAATAAAACCTTTATAAGATATACAATAATATTTGCATGCTCACTGCAAACTATTAAATAATTTCTTTATAAAGTACTTATTAAAATAATTCTTATATAATTCCTATATAATTCAATTACTGTAAAATCTATAATAAAAAAAATTGCCTATATAATTCAAAAAACTATTATGACAATATATTTGTTTATAATTTATTATGATATTATATGTTTCAGTAATAATACTTTTTTAAATTTATTATAAATTAATGATATTTGAAGTTTTATTAAAATAATACTTTAAATTTCATCAATTTAAAAAATATATTTATCATAAAACTTTTGAAATAAATAGAATCTTATTATAAATTTATTTTAAATTATTATAAATTATTATAAATTATTGATATTTAATGTATTATTTAATAATACTTCAAATATCATTAACTTAATTTCTATAAATAAATAAAAAATAAATAAAAAACTAACATTTATTCCCTGATTCCGAAGAATCATCATCCTCCATAGAAGAGAGGTCCTCCATATCTTCCCCAGAAATTGGGGCAACATCACGAACATTGTCTTCCCCAGAAACGTGGGCATCATTAATGATAACATCTGCATCCAAATCAACTAAACCGTAATAATATATAGTGAAAATAAAATTAAAATTTACCATCTTCGATAATCATAATATCATCATCATCTTCGCTATCACTGATGATAATTGTATCTTCGATTAAAATAACTTCTAAAATAATTTATAAATAAAACACAAATCAAATTAAAATTTACCATCATCTTCGATAATAATAACATCATTTTCAAGATCTAACTGATCTTGCAATTCTGTTAATGTAAACCAATCTAGGAAATATAATAATAAAATTTAAAATTAAATTTAAAATCCTTACCAGTTTCGTTCATTAAAAGTGCTCTTAAAATATTATTATTGTTCATTTTTTGAAAATATTTGAAAAATGCGCATGATAAATTTTTGAAATAATTGTGACAAATTTAGAATTTGTCAATGTTTATAAAGAGGATAATATTTTCAGGATTTAGCCAATCACATTTTAGCAATACACACATATAGGTGAGAGATTTTTATGCATGCAGTCTATAGTGTGTAGGTATATTTTCTTTGTAAAACATATGCAGTCTATACCGTGTAGGCATCCGTTCTTTGTAAATCACATACAAACAAAAGTATTTATGTGTTTTCTTTATTAAGTCTTGAGTGTGCATGCATGCAGTCATGCACTTATCATGTGATGATCACGCACTTATCATGCACTGTCTTTGTGATGATGCATTAGCTTATTAACATTAATTAAACACATAATAATAATATTTATAATAATAATAATAAAAATAATATTAATAATAATAATATTTATAATAATAATAATAAAAATAATATTAATAATAAAAATAATAATAATAAATAAAAATATTAATAGTTAAAACATAACAATAAAACATAACAATAACAATAAAACATTAATACATTTATTTAAACATCAAATCGCTTGGATAATAACCAAGCTAAACAATGTTGACCACATGTCAAGGTCCATGGTTTTTGATACATAGTTTTACCTATTGTTTGAAGTTTCGAAACCATTAAAGCCGGATAATGGAAACCCATAGGATCAAATACAAATATCTTGTTAGGTTTCATATATATTGCTAACCAATGTTCTCCACTGAGATGAGATGATTGAGTATTGACGATTACGGCTTGATTATTACGTAAAAATGGAATTTTATCAAGAGGAAAAACCCCTAAAAATTCATGTCTTAGTATTTGTTTTCCAATTCGACAGACCTGAACAGAACTACATTAATAATATTACTATTAGCTAAAAACTTACTTCATGACAAATTATCATAAATTATCTATACATTTATAACAATATTTTCAAACTAGTAATGTTCGTTCAAACCAACACGGTTCTGTTTGCAGTTATTTGAACCTCATTTTCAAATACTCCATATATTACAACATGTACCGGTTCAGTTGTAGCTTTAGCAAACTTTATATCTAATCTTAAATTTCCATTTTGAGGTAATTGACTCTGATTTAAATCAAAATCAGGTGCCAAAACAAATGTAAAGAATGAATATTTGTTTTTAAAATCATCAAGAGTTATACCACAATTAAGGTTTTTATCCAAATAACCCATATTTCTCACTATACTCTGCATATATGTAGCACAATAATTATCATTATCGAAATCTTGAGTATATGTTTCTCTGTAATCACTATTTTTCGATAAAGTTAGCGATGTTACACCAAAGTTTTTGAAAATTGACCTCGATGTTAAGTATGATCCATTATATTGAGATTCACTTTGAAATGTTACCAATATAAAGTTAGGCATTCTTCTATCTCCAAATATTTGTCCCTTATAGAAAGAAGCTGAACCTTTAACAATTACAAATTGAACAAATTCCTTTGTTTTCAATGGATATATTGCATGCTTAGAATTAAGCCACAGTTGATGACCGGCTAATACACAGGGCTCAACCCGAACTCTTCTCACCAATAATTTTGGATCAACAAATTGAAGAATTGGTGATGTGCAAGTACTTGTTAGTGATAATGCCGAATCAGATCTTTATAATCTAATGTGTACATAAACACCTGGCAGTAAATATTTCGGTTGATCCATAAAATCGAGTTGTAATGATGAGCACATTGTAAATAATTTCGATCCTTTAATCCACTTTATTCTATCGTCATCACTACCATAACCCATAGAAGTTAAACATGTATTTTTAGTATCGCTATTGTAATTTATAATAGTTTCTATTAGAGCTTTGTGAATATATGTACTGTTACCACCCTCAATCTTGATATTATTAAATCCGAGAACTGCATCTTTAAAAAGCGTATGAAACAAGAAATTGTTTGGTATTACATCACTAGGTTCACCCAACGGTTTTCTATCTTTATCTACAACTTTTATCTGAACAGTTAGCAATGTATCATTCAAATCTAGATATTCAGTTTGGGAATCGTTAATTTAAAATTCAATATCAGTTCTACTATCCATAATAGAACTCATCGGTAATACATCTTCTTTTTACGTTTTTTTACGTTTTCGCTATCTTTTACGTTTTTGAGCTGGTGCTGGTGCTTCGGGTTTTTGAAACATACCTGCAGTACTAGGTAGAACTTTCCCTAACTCAGATAATGCATTTGATTTCAGCGATGGTAATATTTTCTGCTCATTCATTATCACATCTTTAGCAGTTTTCATACCAAAACTACCAAGGCGTTTAAGAATAGGAAGTGCAAATCTACCAATTGTTCTCAACCATCCTGATCCATACTGTTTACCAATAAAATATGGTAATTCGCCACCACTTTGGCTACCACTATACATACTAATAATATCGTTATTGGCCATCTAATTTACGAAAACGTAATGTCAAATGAGTTTTTGTATCTTTACTAAATTCAATAAATTTACCACTATCATCACGAATATTTATTTCTATATATTTTATACATGATGTTGATACCGGTAAGTACATGGGATTATCGATATTTATATTGACAACTTCATCCTGGTCATGTTTATCAACCCCAACAGATTTCAATAGAAGAACCAAAGAATCACCAACAATTATAGGATCGATGATGTTAGTATATATGAACATTTGCCTATGAAGTTTTATTATTTTTGGTTTGCGTACACCAAAAGCACTTGCCCTATATGTTCGCTTATCTAATCACAATATATTAGCCAAATTTTTATCAAATGTAATTTCACAAATGTTATTATTCAGACTGAATTTGCATATTCCATCTTTAACAAATTCAATAGTTTTAAATATATGTAAACAATTGAATGAAATATATTTATGTAATTCTTCAAGTGTTTCAATATATAAATCATTAGTAAATGTAAATGTCTCTTCAACCTCATTAATATATGATACTGATATTTTGATGTTTTCGATTGTTACACTTTTCTCATCAAATGTTTTGAAACGTATTAGGTATTCAGTACCAGGAACAACAATGCTAAGTTTATCACAACCCATTCGCTTGGCATCCTCAATACTTTCAAACTTTATTGTAAATGGACTATAATCACAACTAACATTCAATCCATCTTTGAAAAACATGCCACAATTATCATCTAAAATTTGATTCGGAATATGACAATATCGTTCAAAATTATTGATTGAGAAAATACCACTACAGGTTTTGGGTACACATTTCTTGTATTTTATTTTACTTGCTTGATTTTCCGGATGGATTAGTGGGCAACTATTACTCGGTAAAATTGTATAGAAACTCATTTTACTAGGTCTTTTGATGATATCCATGAGGGTTTTTGATATCCATGCCATTTGACATAGTATTGTTTATCCTTACCCACCATTTTAGTTTTCAATATTTTCTGAATTCTGAACACTGTAGGTTTGGAAATAACTTGTAATTCCTGTCCATAGAATTTCCTTTGTATTACATTGTTATCACTATCTTTAATAACATACATTACAGGACTCTGTTTAGTATTAATTTTACTAATCGAAATTTTTGATGAAAGGTGAAGCAGATATTTTACTAATTCTAACGTGATCACCAAATTTATATTTTGGTTTTGTAATAGCAACTGTTTTAGACCGTACTGATTTAGCTAATGTTTTCGAGCTAATATCTACGGGTCTCAAACCATTCAGACCTCGATGTGATGAATTATTATAACTAACAAGTATTTTCAGTAATACATTTATCCATATTTTATTACCTTGATTCACGAAATATTTCTTCAATTTATCCCTCAATGTCCGGTTAAATCTTTCAACATGTGCGGCTTTGTATTGAGAATGTACAGAATAGTGATTTATTTTGAGACGATCCAGGATTTGCTTAACTTTACTATTGTAAAACTCCTTGCCTATAATAATAATAATACCTAAATCGGTTTGCAAATTGTCTGGATGCCCATTTTTAAACATTAAGTTAATTGCTTTAGATATTTCCTCTGCAGATTTTGTCTTTGTTTGTACACCGCGAGCAAAACGACTGAAAACATCAATACACTTTAAAATATATTTATAACCCTTATTAATCTTCGAATACAGTATCATCGCCATCAAATCCATTTGCATTAAATCATTAATACCGAATGTCTTATAAGCTCTTGTTGCAAATCTTTTCCGCATTGGTTTGTTTAAACTGTACGCAAGCTGATCTGACAACCACTTTTGCGTTTCTTTTTTCGACTTTGGGACTCTTTTCTTTAACTTTGCCACTCCACCGAAACCTGCTTCGTCTTCTGGATTCGTCCAAATCTTCTCCATTACAACAAGATGATTTAAATTTTAATTTAACATTAGGTAATGATTGCCCCATCGTTTATTGTGATAATAATGATAATGCTAATGGTAACATTGCACCGATAAAACCCCTTGTTGTTTATATATGATTTTTCTCATTTGCCTAAGATTTTTATTATATACTAGCGATATCAAACGTTTTTGATGTTTATTCAATACTATATTTTTAGGTTTACTGATTTTAATTTTACCTCTGACTACGTTTAGTAGAATTTTGAGTAAATCATCGACAACAAAAGTTGGAAATGATTGTAAAATAGACATTCTTTTCATACTCGAAGGCTTTAACAATGCATTAAAATATGGGAAACTCCTATGATTTTTTACAATTTTAACTTTTTTCTTACTCTTTTTAATAATGTTTATTGAAATAAGATTCATTGCAGGAAAATTCTCGGTTATTAGTTTTTTAGATGGTGTATAATTGGTTTTTGGTGGAACTTTATTTATTGTCTTTTAATACTTTGTCTAAGTTTTCGGATATTTTTAAGCCTGGATTTCATAAACATTTTTAAATGTTAAAGTTTTTAATTTTGTTTATGTACCATGGCACCTTCTTTATTGAAAATATCTGTTTTTACCCGTAAATCATCATTGCATTGTTGTGTGAAATCAAGAAATATATATCCATGTGGTGATTTTGTAGCATCTTGAAATGCACTGATGAGAAAATTACAATTATTAGGGTATGCTTGTCGACCAAGAAAATCAATAACTGTTGCATCTCTAGGATTCTTGAAAATAACTAAATATTGAACATTTAAATTCCTTGTTCGATGTCGCCACCCTGATGAAATAGATTTTAAGTAATAAAGATCACAGTAACACCAACATGTCTACTGATTTTTGTGAATAAATTATTAAAATCCTTTTCTTTATTTGGTTTCTGATACAAATCATCAATAAAGATGACATCACTTTTCCTTAAACGACTTGACCAGTTTTTATCGAAACCCTTTACTATTTTCATGTTTTTCATTTACAGAAATTATCTTGAGTTAATCCATGTTCTTCATCTGCACCCTTATGCCAATAAATCTTGTTGAATTTTGTTTGAAATAAATTAGATTTCAGTAATTTACATACAAACATAGTTTTACCACTACCACTTGGACCGACGATTTGATATACAGCATAATTTCTTAATTCCATTATTAATTTGTATAATTATTGGTTTTTGTTTATATTATATGATGTAATGAACTCTTCCTAAAAATAATATATATAGCTTAAAATTTCTTTATTGTTTAATTATGTTATCAAATATAAATTATAAAGGAACTTTCGATGTATCAAAAATGACATTTCCGATTGGTAAACCACAGCAAATTGTTGATAGGAGTGGAAAATACCCTATAATATTTTTCAAATCAGGCAAATGCAGAATCATGGGATGTAAGAAACCTTTAGATGTCAATAAATTACAATATAGAATAAAGGAAATTAAAATACAGTCAATTACAGTTACCATGGATATGGGACAATCTATCAATCTATACAACATGTCAACAAAATGTCTTTGTATGTTCGAATCAGAATTATTTCTGCATTGAGGCTTTTAAAATACAACCCAATGTGTGTTAACGTGTTTGCCAGTGGCAAAATAGTCATATTAGGGTTGCGAAATCTAGAGTACAAAAATATTGTTTGTGAAAATGAAATCACGGGATTGGTCGACATCTGATTGACTAATGATTGATTAAAACAACTTGCTTATTCATTTCATTTCATTTTTAAAATCGAAAATATCATGATGACAACAAGCACTAAATTAACAAAGAAATAGAAAATTACGGTAAATTTATTATTTATTATTTATTAATATTATTATCATTGTTTCCAGATAAATATCAGGCCGTGATCTTAGAATGGTTGTTCTTTTTCTATCCACAACTACGATCAATAGTCAAAGACCAGCCAGAATCAAGCATTCCAGATCTGGTATATGGAACAACCAACATATGGATCTTCAATATAATAGATCAAGCTCTCTGGGATATAAAGCTTGACCGAAGACTGAAGGAGATGGAACCAGAATACCCCTGTATTCTGGGTTACAGCTGCTGTGATTTTCGGTACCAGCGATATGTCGAATGGTGCCTGGCGAAATCCGTTAGGAATTCATCTAAATATCAACTTTTTAGGAAATAAATGTTTGGTATTTTATTTTTTGTTCAGATGTTCCACAATTATAAAATGTATTTTTTAAAGGAGCCTATCAATATGCAATTGGCAAATCCAGTCAAACTCAATAAAACTCAATTTCAATCTCTTGCTGGGACTCTCTCAATGTTAGATATCAAGGATATTGATAATACATTCAAAAAGATCAATTCCAATTTAAAATGCAATGAAAATGCTTTCTTCACGAGTCAATATACCAGATATTATGATGCATTTACAGAAATAGGATTCAAAGAACAGGAAAACCGGTATATAACAATAACAATCCAAGGATATAAAGCGGATCAAAATGATGTGATTTCTCCAATCTGGAAAATTGTTACTGCTAGACTTTCACAATTATTTTAATGTATAGTGTTTAGTGTTTAATAAATGTATTAATGTTTTCTTTGTTATTCTATAAACAAAATTATAACTAGTTTTAAAATAGTTTTAAAATGATGTCTGAAAAAGGTAAAATATAAAAATATAAAATAATTAATTAATTTCGTTTAGAATATTTAATAAACTTTTTGTTTGATAAACTCGAAGAAATAACCGGCGTAAAAATTAAAGATATGTTGACTCTAGTTGAAGCATTTAGTAAAGAAGATTCAGGTTGTGATTCTGGATGTCAGAGTGATGATACTGAAATTGTTAATGATGGAGAAATTAATACTGAAATTATTAATGATTCTGAAGAAATTATTGATGATACACTTATTAATGATGAAGAAGAAGATACTACTGAAATTATTAAAGATGAGCCTACCAAATTTAAGAATTGTATTGACCATGTTATAGAAAATATTATGATAGAATATTGTGGTGATGAAGAATGTACAGGTAATAATCAATAAATCTTTAAAAATGTAGTTTTTTATTATTAATAATAATAACAAAGAAATATTTATTAAAATCTATGATAAACTTTATTACATAAATATAAAACAGATGCTCCAGTTAATAGTTTTAATAAAAATTTGCAATTTTCGATATAAATATCAGAGCGCTTGGCTTCTGCGGCAACTTGAATAATCGCTGTCCAGCCACCGTTTGTTTCTACCCACGGATCAATTTTTGTTTCTATCACCTAGAAAATGGTAAATTAATAACAATATAAAGTAATTTACCTCTATAGACAATTGGAAATAATTTTCATAGTCAGAGCATGATTTTAATATCATGTGTTTCATATACATTAATACTACTATTATTCGCATCCATTTATTATTTTCATCAAACATGTAACTAAATATCGATTGGAATGTCTTTTTTCTCTTCAATGTTGGCAAATTGAGAATTTTTTCATAATCAAATGGGATGTCTTTGACGATTTTCTCGGTACGGTTTACCATAAATTTTATGTTTCTAATGATATCATCTTCTTCTCCATTATTAGAAACCAGCTCATTCAACAAAGTTATAAAAAATTTAGTTTCTGGCATTTTCTAAAAATATTTGGAAGTGTAAGCTTATTTATACTATATTTATCATCATAATATCAATATAATATCATCATATAATTCGTTTTTAGCTCTTTTTAAAGTTTCATATGTATGTTCAAATCGGAATTCTAAATTACTCATTCTTTCAGATAATCTTTTGACTGGAGTTTTCAAATATCTAGGCCTATTTATCATATACAAAATATCCATCAATACTGCTGTATCAGGCCATACACATCTTGTTGAATTTTTACCTTGAACGGTTACAACAATTGAGTTGACCATATTAATAACTAATATTATTATTAAAATTGCTTTAATCATTTTTCAAATCTCTATAAATTAATATTTATTGTTTATAGCTAAAAGATTTTATGTGTTTAACTTTTCATTGGAATAAATTAGTATAAAAGTAATTGTTATTTCAATTTTTATCATTATAATGGATTTACCAAGCGCGGTTCAAGCTATAAATGAAATTAAACATTATGGTAATTAATAATTACTAAATATTATTATTAACTAATTGATAGATGACTATTTTCAAGTTATTAAAGAACGTCTGGAATTCTATTATCCAGAAATAAATGAAATATTGAAGAATAAGCCAAAATCAATAATTCCAGATTTAGTCTTTAATTATACGTCAATATGGATATTTACCGTAATCGACGAGATCCTATGGGATGTCAAGAAAAACAAATTGGTAAAAGATATGGAACCTGAATATCCAAGTGGTGATGCATGTTATTGCTGTGCGGCTAGATATCGAAAGTATGTCGAATGTGCTTTGAATAAAGGTCTTCGACAATATTATTATAGTAGAATTATTTCTTTATAATAAAAGTTTTTATGTATATGTATTGGTTTTTTATTATAAAATATTATTGATAATAATAATTATAATAATAATATTAATAATAATAATATTAATAAAAATAATAATAAAGGAAAACAATAAAAAAGGAAATTGTTCAATTTGTAATTGTTAAAGGTTCAGCTTCTTTCTATAAGGGACAAATATTTGGAGATAGAAGAATGCCTAACTTTATATTGGTAACATTTCAAAGTGAATCTCAATATAATGGATCATACTTAACATCGAGGTCAATTTTCAAAAACTTTGGTGTAACATCGCTAACTTTATCGAAAAATAGTGATTACAGAGAAACATATACTCAAGATTTCGATAATGATAATTATTGTGCTACATATATGCAGAGTATAGTGAGAAATATGGGTTATTTGGATAAAAACCTTAATTGTGGTATAACTCTTGATGATTTTAAAAACAAATATTCATTCTTTACATTTGTTTTGGCACCTGATTTTGATTTAAATCAGAGTCAATTACCTCAAAATGGAAATTTAAGATTAGATATAAAGTTTGCTAAAGCTACAACTGAACCGGTACATGTTGTAATATATGGATTATTTGGAAATTAGGTTCAAATAACTGCAAACAGAACCGTGTTGGTTTGAACGAACATTACTAGTTTGAAAATATTGGTATAAATGTATAGATAATTTATGATAATTTGTCATGCTGTAAATTTTTCATGTATTATTAATATTGTTAATGTAGTTCTGTTCAGGTCTGTTGAATTGAAAAACAAATACTAGCACATGAATTTCCTCTGGATAAAATTCCATATTTACGTAATAATCAAGCCATAATCGTCAATACTCAATCGTCTCATTTCGGTGGAGAACATTGGTTAGCAATATATATTCAACCTAAAAAGATATTTGTATTTGATCCTATGGGTTTCCATTATCCGGCTTTAATGGTTTCGAAACTGCAAACAATGGGTAAACCTATTGTGTATAATAAAACCATGTATCAAAAACCATGGACCTTAACATGTGGTCAACATTGTTTAGCCTGGTTATTATCCAAGCGATTTGATGTATAATAAATGTATTAATGTTTGTGTTATGTTTTATTGTTATTATTATTATTATGTGGTTAATTAATATTTAATTAATGGTAACAAAGACAGTGCATGATCATTACATGATTTACAAAGCCAGTGCATGATAAGTGCGTGATTAGCAACAATGAACACATGCAAACATACTCAAGACTGTATGTGATTTACAAAGAAAACACATACATACTTTTGTTTGTATGTGATTTATACAGAAAACATACCTACACAATGTAGGCTGCATGCGTAAAAATCTCTCACCTATATGTGTGTATTGCTTAAATGTGATTGGATAAATCCTGAAAATATTATTCTCTTTATAAACATTGACAATTTCCAAATTTTTCAAAATTAATTCAAAAATTTTAATATGGCAGGACAAGATAATATTTTAAGAGCTCTTTTGATGAATGAGACGGGTAAATTATTTTTTTATTTTATTTTATTCTTTTATTATTTTAGATTGGTTTTGATAACTGAATTGCAAGATCAGTTAGATGCTGCAAATGAAGTTATCATGATCGATGATGATATAGGTAAATTTAAATTAATTTTGATTTATTTAACAATTGTTTTAGAAAATGAAGTCATTATTATTGAGGATGATGAAACAATTCAAAATTATTTTAATAATGAAGTTATTGATATCGGTAAATTTTTATTTTATTTTTAAATATAAAAAAAAACGTTTTAGATAATACAGTAGATTTGGATGATACCTACATTTCTGGGACTGATACCTACATTTTTGGGACTGATGCCCACATTTCTGTGGATGCCCCCATTTCTGGGAAAGATACGCTGGTGGATGAACCTGACGAGATATCTTATGAAAAATGTAATATTTTCATTATTTTTTAAATATTTTTAATGACTACTTTAAGATATAAGTTAATAATATGTAAAGTATTATAATATAATTAATATAATACTTTAAATATAATTAATTTATAATAAGAATAGAAATATTACTAGATCTATTGAAATATCTGATTTTATTGAATTATTTTTTATGATTTGAAATATCTGATTTATTGAATTATTTTTATGAGTTGAATTATTTTTACGATATCTATTGCATTGAAATATCTGATTTATTGAATTATATTTTATGAATAAAATTATTTAAAGAAATCTATCGAATTGAAATATCTGATTTATTGAATTATTTTTATGAATTGAATTATTTAAAAAAATGATATGCTTTATAAATTTAAATATTAATTTTTATTAAAATATTCACACAGTTAATAATTTTCATCATTTATATATTATTATTTGATTCATATATGATTTAAATAATAATAAACATTTGATAATAATTTACATATTCCTCAGGTCGATTATATAAAAACTATTGCCAATCTGCAATTGAGCATAACTCAAAATGCCATAAGACTATGGAACGTTACTACGGTCATAGATTCTATGGCACCGACTTTTTTATTTGCCCTAAATGCAATACCGCCCATGATATTGAATATCTAGAGTTTTATAAGGAACACTCTACCCATTTAAATCAATTTAAAATTAATAAAAAGACATTATTTCAAATGATTAATGAGAAAAATGTTAATAATAATAATAATAATAATAATAATAATAATAATAACACAAATAATAATAACACAAATAATAAAAATAATAATACAAATGTTACTAAAAACATAAATAATAACACAAATAATAAAAAAAATAATAAAAAAATCAAAAAGACCTGCTGATAAAATCGTGCCGTGTATCCCTGCTAAAATTAAAAAAATTGAAACTATTGTTATTAGTGATTATGAATCTGAAAATAATTAAATAGGGGGTTCGGTAAATAATGAAATAAATGTAAACGATGAACCTGAAATAGAGGTTACTTAAGGGGTTTCCGTAAAAATATTCGATTTGATTTAGAAAATCAAAACCTTGATCAAATCGCCCTAACAGATAAACTTATAAATAAATTAAAAAATGAAATAAAGAAAATGGGATCTGTAAAAGTCCAGTTTACAGCTCTCATTCAATTCAAAAAAGATGGGGAAATAAAAGATAATTTCTTTTCTAATAGCGCGAGTGTCTTCTCCGATAGTTTTCTTGCTGATGGGGTGAGTCGATTAAATGAGAAAATTGAAAAATTCACATATTTGGGAAGTGGGTGACGCGTAGTTAAGATTCGTGAAATCGATTTTATTTTAACCACATATTATCCGATAAGTCGATTAGCTGGACATAGTTTTATCCCTACACCTGAATCTCTAGTAGGTAAAAAGGCGATTGTAAATGTTCAAAACACAGATTTTAAAGAGTGATATAGTTTTAATGCATAGGGAGCGTGTTTTTTCTTACACTACTTTTATGAATGAATTAAATTACGATCCAATTAATAATTGTCCAATGAGACTGTAGCATCCCAAAATTTGAGAGAAACAATAGCGAGTTAAATTTGGCAATCAATGTTTTTGAATAAAACACCACCCCTTCTAAGCAATTGAATGATATTGATTACGTACCTCACCATCCTCACCTCGTCTTAACAAAGGTTATCGGCGGTAACCCAATTAATCTTTTATTATTACAAGAAGGTGATAATTATCATTATACCGCCATTTTTAATTTGAATAAACTAATAAATTGCCATTCTAGTAGTGAATGTAACACCAGAATTCGCGTAAAATGGTGTCTCCATTGTTTAAATGGTTTTGTTATGATAAAACCTTTAATGCACATATTGATTTGTTCTCTAAAAATCAAATAGGAACAGCCCTATACACGCTCCCTGAAAATAAAAACTTGATATTTAAAAACTACTCTAAAATGATTACCCCGCTATTCGTAATTTATGCGGATTTTGAGGCTGTTTTGCCTAAAGATATAAAACATCACCAAATACACATGCCGATATAAGCAAGCTTATTATCAATCAATAATTATACAAACACAACTCAATATTTCAATTTTATAGGTTTGGAATGTGTTTTGGAATTTTTAAAAAAAGTATAGGGAATTGCTGTCACAATTGTCCTACCATATTATGAAAATCATGGTAAAAAACCTCTGAATAATCTTACTTCTAATGAGGAACAGAAGTTCATCGCATGTAAAACTTGCTATCTTTGTAAAAAACTTATTAGAAATAAGGTTAAGGACCATGATCATTTTACAGGTCAGTATCTTGGTGCTGCCTGTATTAACTGTAATATTAATAGGAAAATAAGCAAACAGTTACCCATTGTCTTTCATAATTTGAGAGAGGTATGACCTTCATCACATTTTAAAGTATGGTTTGAATGAATTTCCATCTTGGAAATTAAATATCATTCCTACAGCCACTGAGAAATTCATCTCGTTAATTATAAATATAAAGAAATTGGCTGTTAGATTTATAGATAGTATGCAACTTGTAAATTTCTCTTTAGCTAAGGCTGTGAAAACTCTAACTGATCTACGTCTAACTTGTTCTGCTTTTGATGGTCTTATTGTTAAGGCAAAGTGTATCTTTCCTTATAATTTTGCACTATCACTAGGGATTCTGTATCTGATGATGAAAACGCTACCGCCCATCTAATTTGGACACAGCAAAATTGCACTAAAATGTTAGACTATATGTTAAATTACCTAAAATTAGACGTATTCCTCCTTGCAGACTATTTTCAGCAATTTTGCGCAAAGGATATTGCTTACAATGGTTTAGAACCTCTGAATTTTTATGGAATTACTGGTATGTCATGGGCGTCCGCTCTCATGACATTAAAGGAACCCATAGAACTTCTGAAGGACATGGAAATGTTTAATTTCCTTGAGGATGGAATACGGGGTGGGTTAACATTTGTTAACAAACATTATGTTGCAAGTTCTGAAGATACAGAACTCTTGTATATTGATATTAATAATTTATATGGTTGGGCACTTAGCCAAAACCTACCGTATGGTGATTTTGTTTGAGTGCATGATAATCTGAATGATTTGCTGAGTGAATGTATGAATGCGAATATTGAATTCCTTCCTTATGGTTATACAATGGAAGTTGACATCAATATCCCTGAGCGTGTGCATCAGTATTTGAATTACTTTTCGGTTGCTCCGGAAAAAATGTGACCGTCATATTCAAAAGTTGAGAAGTTAATGCTCACGAATTACAGTAAGAAGAACCATGTTCTTCACTAGAGACTTCTCAAGCTATATATAGAATTGGGTGAGGAAGTTGAGTGTATTCATAAAGCAATTAAATTTAAGCAAGCACCTATTTTTAAAGATTATATTCAGAAAAATACAGATTTATGCTCAAACTCAAAGTGCGAGCTTCATAGAGATTTATACAAATTATTTAATAATAGTCTATATGGGAAGTCCGCTGAGAATTTGAAAAAATGGATGAATTTGAGGCTATGAAATTTAGCTGAAAATATGATTGTATATGCCTCAAAACCGACTTTTAAAAAGTCCATTAAAATAGTGGATGATTTGATTGCTGCTCATCTGAACAAAGACTCTATATGTTTAGACAGGCCTAGCGACATCGGCTAATCAGTGCTAGACCTGTCTAAGCTGCGGATGTACCAATTACAATATAATGAATTGGCAAAATATAGATCCGAATTTGACTGTGATATTAATATCGTTGCCGGCGACACTGATTCATTTTTCCTTGAGGTTAAGCACTGTAAGCTTGATATTCTTTTGCTGGCAATGATAAGAGACAACCTTTTAGATACCTCAAATTACGACCCGACACATCCCTTATACTCGAGGAAACTAGATTCTGTGATAGGAAAATTTAAAGACGAAAGTAAAGGTCTCGGATATAAGGAGTGGGTTTTCTTAAGACCAAGTGCTATAGTTTATTAGGTAAATCCGACACAATGAGGGCTAAGGGGGTTAAGTTGTTGGGGACTGACATCAAACATCAGTCTTATTTGGATTGCTACAATAAGAACGTAGTATTCACAGTGCCTCAAGGTAGGATAGAGACGTGGAACCAACAGCTGTATACATTTAGAAATAGTAAAATCGTTTTGAGTAATAACGATGATAAGCGATTATGGGTGGGGAAAAATACCAGTATCGCATTTGGGCATTATTTTGGGGTTGCTGCCATAGATAGTGACCAAGTAATAGTTAATAGACAAGATTTATTGGATGAGCCGCTTTTCGGTGGTTCGAGCCACAGTTTTGATAACTAAACAGAATTCAGTGAAGATGATGATGGGTAGCTTTTCGGTTGTTTAAGTCCCAGTTTTAACAATGAAAACATTGATATTGACGACGTGTTGTTGTCTGATTGAATTAAATAAATATTTTTAAAAATCAGTTTTTTGTTAACTTTTTAATTTATTTTTTGGAAGACTTGTAATAGTTTTTATTATGAAAATTTGTTATAATTTTCATTTTTATTATGAAACATTTTTATAATATTGTTATTATTATTAATATTATATTATATTTTCATGACGAAGTACCAGCGTGAAGAAAACAAAATTTTGGTCTTTGTCCTACAAAAATTTGTACTTTTAAACTTCGAAAAAAAAATTTTGCCGGGGGGTATATGTCTTTGTCCCATTGGTTTAGCGGGCCACAATCCCACTACTCTAGATAACCATAAATCGACACTATTTTCTGAGGAAATATCAACTGGTCTTAATCCATTTAAACCACGGTGTTTATTATGATTATAACTATGTATGATTTTGGGTATAACATTAATCCATTTTTTATTGCGCTGATGTACAAAGAATTGTTTGATGTTTATCTCTCAATGTCATATTAAATCGTTCAACATGGGCGACTTTATATTGAGAATGCACAGAATAATGATTTATTTTATCAAGAACTTGTTTCACTTTATTATTGTAAAATCTTTTACCTAAATCAATTTTAAAATTGTCAGGGTGACCATCTTTGAATATTGTTTTATAGCTTGAGCCATTTCATCTGCAGATTTTGATTTTACAGAAATAGCTCTTGCATAACGACTGAAAACATCAATACATGTCAAAATATATTTGTAACCATTATTAATTTCGAATATGGTATCATCTCTATCAAATCCATTTGCCATAAATCGTCAATACTGAATGTCTTATATGCTCTGGTTGGAAATCTTTTCCTCATCGGTTTGTTTAAACTGTATGCCGGTTGTTCTGATAACCACTTTTGTGTCTCCTTTTTCGAATTTGGCAATTTTTTCTTTAGCTTTTCTTCTCCACCGAAACCTGCTTTGTCTTTGGGTTTTGTCCATATTTTCTCCATTACAACAAGAAGACTTAAATTTTAATTTAATATATGGTAATGAGGGATAAGCACCCATTGTTTATGATTTAGGTGCACCTAATAAACCGGCTCCACCTAATAATGATAATGCTAATGGTAATAATGCAGCAATGAACATTAAGTATCGCTATATAGCCCATTGTACTTTATTACCCTGCAAAATTGTTCCGTTCGAGGCGGGAAACCTCACGGTACTACGGGAAGGCTGGAATAGGCCTCTCATATGAAGGAATGGGTCAATTCTGTCTTATCAAGGGCATCCCTTCATATGACCTGGTTGGAATCGGGAATACGTAAAACCATAAAGTCAATATATTCCTTACATCCGTGATAGGCCTCATAAAAGACTGCAGCCGAAGATGCAATCCCCGTCAACAATTTTACCAGATCAGTACACGAATGAAAATAATCTAAAAATTCTCCTACTCAGGTTTGCATTCATATTATGCTACCTGAGGTTAAGCCATAGCCGGTCATAAGGTTTTACCCTTAGCGTGAGACGGCTTAACTGTTACTGGTACCTATAGGCTAAGTCGATCGGTCTTTGGGGTTCATCCCTCGCGAGTCGGTTAGTTTCCTCAGTACCATCAGTTGATGATCCTATGTCAACAACTGCTATCTCTCAATCTAGTTGCTTATATACCGTAGCATCAAAAAATACTTTTAGTATATAGGCTGAAACCTGATATTTGTTTTATAAATAACTACATGGAGGTTTAAACTAAGAGTTAACTCCAGTCAGTAATTGCATAAACAACCTCTGTGGCTTCAAACTCTAGGGGGATTATAGTTAAGCTTCTTCTGGCTCATAAGTTTCAGTGGATTTCCACATCTATTTACGACCTGCTTCTACAACAGGAGAAACTTAGTCGATGCCATCCAGCACCTAAGTGCTGTATGCGCATATGGACTAAATTTTCCTCGACTTTCCGTTTATTCCAGGCATTTCTCCGCTTCATAATGCAGCAAGTACCTATGGAAGGAATAAACAATCATGAAGAGATTTGTACACTAACAGCCTCACTTCAGGGCCCTCCTTCATTACCCCCGACTCATCGAGCCGAGGAGTTACTAAGAACTAGATAATCAACAGTATTTTTTACCTGTCAACTAGCTATTAGTTCTTATACTACCCGTCAATTCCTAAGTTTCAAAGTAACTTAAGATTGAGAAAGTTACCCCGTGGTTTGTACTCTGTTTAAACAGTCGGTACCAACGTGAAGGTGTACAATACCACTTGCAATGAGCAACCGTTTTCCACTCAGGTCCTGTAGCATTATATAATCTAATATCTGAACAAATCTAGACTGTTAAGAGCATGATATTAGACCATAATGAAAGGAGCTATTCGAATGCTACCAACATGAAGCCTCTACCCATAGTTACTCCCGCCGTTAACCAGAGCTTATTTGAATTTTTTCACATTGACATTCGAATAGCACTGGGCACACCACACTAAGACCTGACTTAATAATAAAACTAAAATCTAACAACAAAATTATTTTTTAGATATAAAAGTACAATATGATGACAATAAGAACTTTGCGAATACCAGAAAATTAAATTTTGAAAAATATAGAGACATTGCATTAGTGACTGGCAAGGTAAACAATTGTAAAACTGCAGTCTACGCACTAATTGTAAGGAGACTAGGAACATGGGACGACGATAACAACAAAATACTAAATGAAATAGAGCTAAATACAAATGATATCGAATCTCTAGCTAAAAAATGCACAATAACGGCTATTGAAGCAAGCTACATAATATATATGGATCATATAACTAATACTAAATAAAAACTCATACTAACTATCAATATTATCTCTATATACTATATTTACATCTCTAATATACTTACAATAACTATTACTAATACTTTAACTATTTAATAATACTATACATACTTCCAATATATCATCCTTGTACTATACTTGCATATTTAATATATCTACAATAACTATTAACTATACTATAACTATAATAATATAAACTATTTTGATTGTGAATGATGAATTTGTTACGGTAAACCTTGTTCGTATTTTTAAATTTTTTACCATTTTTAGTTTGATTATAATATAACTATAATACTATAAACTATTTTGATTGTGAATGATGAATTTGTTACGGTAAACTTTGTTCGTATTTTTAAATTTTTACCATTTTTAGTTTGTTTAATGAGTTGTATATTAACCTTTGACTTATCTGTTTTTATATTTTTTTTATGGTTATACGATGGTATTGTACTATTTATTTATTGAATTGTTGGATTTATTCTTATAGTAAAACACCCAAGTGGGTTGCAATTGATTTCCTGTCACATTTGTGAAGTTAATATCCTGTACATTATTATATATAATTTTTATATTCTGTGCCTTTGTTGTTGACCCACCATGGCCTTTCCATGGCTGGTGGTTTTAAAGTCATACAGTTTTGCTGCGTCCAGATTAGTTGTGCCCTATCGTACTCATCCTCACTTACGCCCTCCTAAATTGGAGGCAACTCATAAGTAGTCTCAAGAACTTCCTCAGAAACAGCAAAATTATACGGAAAAATACCTATACAGTCGACTATAGAACCTTGAAAGACAGACAAAGTCAATGGAAGAGAAGTTAGCGTTTTCACAGCCTTAGCTAACGAACAATTAACAAATTGCATACTGTCGATAAAGCGAACAGCCAATTTGTTAATGTTAACAATTAACGAAATAAATTTTTCTGCAGAGGTCGGTATGATATCTAAATTCCATGAAGGAAAGCGATCGAGACCATATTTTAAAATATGGTGAAGGTCATACCCTCTTAAATTATGAAAGAATATAGGTAGTAATCGATAAATCCTACGAGCTATATTACATTTTCGGCAAGCTGCCCCTAGATAATTACCAGTAAAATGGCAATGATCTCTAACCGGATGCACAATCGGTTTTTACATAAATAACAGGTTCGACAAGATTTAAGCTGTCGAACCTCACTGAAAGACATAGGCCCTATCAATTTATCACCTTCCGAATCATAGTACGGAATAACAATTTCAGTTGCAATTTCCTCAATTTTCTTAACAAAATCAGGAATGCAATCAAGACCATAAAAGTAATAATATGATTTTGTGTTAGTGTAATTATTAATTAATAAAAGGCCTGCTGCAATAGGCATATGAATTTGATGATGTCTATCATCAGGAGGTAAAACCGATTCAAAATCGGTATAAATCACAAAAGGTGGGGTGATATGTTTTGAATAATTTAAGAATTCTAATTTTTTATTTTCGGGGAGCGTGTATAGGGTTGTGCCAGTCTGATTTTTGGCGCATAATGCAACATGTGTATTGAATACATTATCTAATCTAAACCCATTAAAGCAATGTGGACACCAACGACATCTAATTTGAATGTTACAGTCAGGGTTTTGATGTCAATTCATTAACCAGTTGATATTGGTCACAGCGGTATATTGATATCTATCATTATTTTCAAGTAATAATAAATAAATAGGGTTTCCGTCAGTGACTTTGCTTCTATGGATCAAACTTAAATGAGGATGGTGAAAGACATAATTATCTGGAACCTCATCAATTATAACAGTTGGCGTGTACGAAAACACATTTATTGCTAATTTTAAAGTCGAATTTTTCTTTTCGAACTTTGGGATGTTTATTAATTTCATGGGACAATCCGTGATCTCATCGTATTCTAATTCGTCTAAAAACTCTGTATATTTAGAGACTCTTTGGGGGTTTTCACCAATTATATCTTTCTTTAATAAATAAAGAATAGAGTAAAGGAAGCACTTGTCGACATTATTTTTTATATTTACTATAGCTCCTTTATTTTTCAATGCAGAAGGGGGTTTTAATATATTTATGTCCGGACAGACGATTAATAGGGGGCATATTTTGTTAAAATAAAGTGAATTTCCATAATATTAATAACACGCCATCCACTGCCTAAATGGGTGAATTGTTCAATTTTTTTATTAAGCTTATTAGCCCCTTCGCTTAAAAAGTTATCCGAAAATGTCTCCGCATTATTCGAAAAATAATTGTCACGGATCTCACCATCTTTTTCAAATTTAATTAATATCGCGAATTGAATTTTAACGCTCCCCATTTTATTTATCTCAAAAATTAAATTATTACTGATTCGCTCAGTTAAAGTTACTGTAATTAGTTGCGCGTTAGATATATCAAAACGTAAAGTTTTGATAGTGCCATTTAAATTTACTGAAATGTTCGGCTCATTCTCTAATACAGAACCTCCGAATTGTATAATATTATTATTATTTTCATTATTTATATCTGGTATAATATTTTCATTATTTATAGTAGGTATAGTATTTTCAAATTTTATAATAGGTATATTATTTACATTATTTTCATGTTCCCTATAAAATTCTTTATATTTAATGTTCTGGGATGTTTTGCATATGGCGCAGATAAAAAAGTTGATGCCATTAAATCTATGACGGTAATATTTTTTCATTTCTTCATGACAACTTTCAGTATGTTGCAATGATGAGATGCAATATCTCGGATAAAAAGTGCCTAATAAAAATAATAAATTAACGTACAAAACCTATATAAAGTATCTAATAATTCTAACTATTAAATAAATAAAGCATCTAATAATTCTAACTATTTAATAAAAACTATATAAATATCTAATAATTCTAACAATTAAATAAAACCTTTATAAGATATACAATAATATTTGCATGCTCACTGCAAACTATTAAATAATTTCTTTATAAAGTACTTATTAAAATAATTCTTATATAATTCCTATATAATTCAATTACTGTAAAATCTATAATAAAAAAAATTGCCTATATAATTCAAAAAACTATTATGACAATATATTTGTTTATAATTTATTATGATATTATATGTTTCAGTAATAATACTTTTTTAAATTTATTATAAATTAATGATATTTGAAGTTTTATTAAAATAATACTTTAAATTTCATCAATTTAAAAAATATATTTATCATAAAACTTTTGAAATAAATAGAATCTTATTATAAATTTATTTTAAATTATTATAAATTATTATAAATTATTGATATTTAATGTATTATTTTAATAATACTTCAAATATCATTAACTTAATTTCTATAAATAAATAAAAAATAAATAAAAAACTAACATTTATTCCCTGATTCCGAAGAATCATCATCCTCCATAGAAGAGAGGTCCTCCATATCTTCCCCAGAAATTGGGGCAACATCACGAACATTGTCTTCCCCAGAAACGTGGGCATCATTAATGATAACATCTGCATCCAAATCAACTAAACCGTAATAATATATAGTGAAAATAAAATTAAAATTTACCATCTTCGATAATCATAATATCATCATCATCTTCGCTATCACTGATGATAATTGTATCTTCGATTAAAATAACTTCTAAAATAATTTATAAATAAAACACAAATCAAATTAAAATTTACCATCATCTTCGATAATAATAACATCATTTTCAAGATCTAACTGATCTTGCAATTCTGTTAATGTAAACCAATCTAGGAAATATAATAATAAAATTTAAAATTAAATTTAAAATCCTTACCAGTTTCGTTCATTAAAAGTGCTCTTAAAATATTATTATTGTTCATTTTTTGAAAATATTTGAAAAATGCGCATGATAAATTTTTGAAATAATTGTGACAAATTTAGAATTTGTCAATGTTTATAAAGAGGATAATATTTTCAGGATTTAGCCAATCACATTTTAGCAATACACACATATAGGTGAGAGATTTTTATGCATGCAGTCTATAGTGTGTAGGTATATTTTCTTTGTAAAACATATGCAGTCTATACCGTGTAGGCATGCGTTCTTTGTAAATCACATACAAACAAAAGTATTTATGTGTTTTCTTTATTAAGTCTTGAGTGTGCATGCATGCAGTCATGCACTTATCATGTGATGATCACGCACTTATCATGCACTGTCTTTGTGATGATGCATTAGCTTATTAACATTAATTAAACACATAATAATAATATTTATAATAATAATAATAAAAATAATATTAATAATAATAATATTTATAATAATAATAATAAAAATAATATTAATAAAAATAATAATAATAAATAAAAATATTAATAGTTAAAACATAACAATAACAATAAAACATTAATACATTTATTTAAACATCAAATCGCTTGGATAATAACCAAGCTAAACAATGTTGACCACATGTCAAGGTCCATGGTTTTTGATACATAGTTTTACCTATTGTTTGAAGTTTCGAAACCATTAAAGCCGGATAATGGAAACCCATAGGATCAAATACAAATATCTTGTTAGGTTTCATATATATTGCTAACCAATGTTCTCCACTGAGATGAGATGATTGAGTATTGACGATTACGGCTTGATTATTACGTAAAAATGGAATTTTATCAAGAGGAAAAACCCCTAAAAATTCATGTCTTAGTATTTGTTTTCCAATTCGACAGACCTGAACAGAACTACATTAATAATATTACTATTAGCTAAAAACTTACTTCATGACAAATTATCATAAATTATCTATACATTTATAACAATATTTTCAAACTAGTAATGTTCGTTCAAACCAACACGGTTCTGTTTGCAGTTATTTGAACCTCATTTTCAAATACTCCATATATTACAACATGTACCGGTTCAGTTGTAGCTTTAGCAAACTTTATATCTAATCTTAAATTTCCATTTTGAGGTAATTGACTCTGATTTAAATCAAAATCAGGTGCCAAAACAAATGTAAAGAATGAATATTTGTTTTTAAAATCATCAAGAGTTATACCACAATTAAGGTTTTTATCCAAATAACCCATATTTCTCACTATACTCTGCATATATGTAGCACAATAATTATCATTATCGAAATCTTGAGTATATGTTTCTCTGTAATCACTATTTTTCGATAAAGTTAGCGATGTTACACCAAAGTTTTTGAAAATTGACCTCGATGTTAAGTATGATCCATTATATTGAGATTCACTTTGAAATGTTACCAATATAAAGTTAGGCATTCTTCTATCTCCAAATATTTGTCCCTTATAGAAAGAAGCTGAACCTTTAACAATTACAAATTGAACAAATTCCTTTGTTTTCAATGGATATATTGCATGCTTAGAATTAAGCCACAGTTGATGACCGGCTAATACACAGGCTCAACCCGAACTCTTCTCACCAATAATTTTGGATCAACAAATTGAAGAATTGGTGATGTGCAAGTACTTGTTAGTGATAATGCCGAATCAGATCTTTATAATCTAATGTGTACATAAACACCTGGCAGTAAATATTTCGGTTGATCCATAAAATCGAGTTGTAATGATGAGCACATTGTAAATAATTTCGATCCTTTAATCCACTTTTTCCTATCGTCATCACTACCATAACCCATAGGAGTTAAACATGTATTTTTAGTATCGCTATTGTAATTTATAATAGTTTCTATTAGAGCTTTGTGAATATATGTACTGTTACCACCCTCAATCTTGATATTATTAAATCCGAGAACTGCATCTTTAAAAAGCGTATGAAACAAGAAATTGTTTGGTATTACATCACTAGGTTCACCCAACGGTTTTCTATCTTTATCTACAACTTTTATCTGAACAGTTAACAATGTATCATTCAAATCTAGATATTCAGTTTGGGAACCGTTAATATAAAATTCAATATCAGTTCTACTATCCATAATAGAATTCATCGGGAATACATCTTCTTTTTACGTTTTTTACGTTTTCGCTATCTTTTACGTTTTTGAGCTGGTGCTGGTGCTTCGGGTTTTTGAAACATACCTGCAACACTAGGTAGAACTTTCCCTAACTCAGATAATGCATTTGATTTCAGCGATGGTAATATTTTCTGCTCATTCATTATCACATCTTTAGCAGTTTTCATACCAAAACTACCAAGGCGTTTAAGAATAGGAAGTGCAAATCTACCAATTGTTCTCAACCATCCTGATCCATACTGTTTACCAATAAAATATGGTAATTCGCCACCACTTTGGCTACCACTATACATACTAATAATATCGTTATTGGCCATCTAATTTACGAAAACGTAATGTCAAATGAGTTTTTGTATCTTTACTAAATTCAATAAATTTACCACTATCATCACGAATATTTATTTCTATATATTTTATACATGATGTTGATACCGGTAAGTACATGGGATTATCGATATTTATATTGACAACTTCATCCTGGTCATGTTTATCAACCCCAACAGATTTCAATAGAAGAACCAAAGAATCACCAACAATTATAGGATCGATGATGTTAGTATATATGAACATTTGCCTATGAAGTTTTATTATTTTTGGTTTGCGTACACCAAAAGCACTTGCCCTATATGTTCGCTTATCTAATCACAATATATTAGCCAAATTTTTATCAAATGTAATTTCACAAATGTTATTATTCAGACTGAATTTGCATATTCCATCTTTAACAAATTCAATAGTTTTAAATATATGTAAACAATTGAATGAAATATATTTATGTAATTCTTCAAGTGTTTCAATATATAAATCATTAGTAAATGTAAATGTCTCTTCAACCTCATTAATATATGATACTGATATTTTGATGTTTTCGATTGTTACACTTTTCTCATCAAATGTTTTGAAACGTATTAGGTATTCAGTACCAGGAACAACAATGCTAAGCTTATCACAACCCATTCGCTTGGCATCCTCAATACTTTCAAACTTTATTGTAAATGGACTATAATCACAACTAACATTCAATCCATCTTTGAAAAACATGCCACAATTTTCATCTAAAATTTGATTCGGAATATGACAATATCGTTCAAAATTATTGATTGAGAAAATACCACTACAGGTTTTGGGTACACGTTTCTTGTATTTTATTTTACTTGCTTGATTTTCCGGATGGATTAGTGGGCAACTATTACTCGGTAAAATTGTATAGAAACTCATTTTACTAGGTCTTTTGATGATATCCATGAGGGTTTTTGATATCCATGCCATTTGACATAGTATTGTTTATCCTTACCCACCATTTTAGTTTTCAATATTTTCTGAATTCTGAACACTGTAGGTTTGGAAATAACTTGTAATTCCTGTTCATAGAATTTCCTTTGTATTACATTGTTATCACTATCTTTAATAACATACATTACAGGACTCTGTTTAGTATTAATTTTACTAATCGAAATTTTTGATGAAAGGTGAAGCAGATATTTTACTAATTCTAACGTGATCACCAACTTTATATTTTGGTTTTGTAATAGCAACTGTTTTAGACCGTACTGATTTAGCTAATGTTTTCGAGCTGATATCTACGGGTCTCAAACCATTCAGACCTCGATGTGATGAATTATTATAACTAACAAGTATTTTCAGTAATACATTTATCCATATTTTATTACCTTGATTCACGAAATATTTCTTCAATTTATCCCTCAATGTCCGGTTAAATCTTTCAACATGTGCGGCTTTGTATTGAGAATGTACAGAATAGTGATTTATTTTGAGACGATCCAGGATTTGCTTAACTTTACTATTGTAAAACTCCTTGCCTATAATAATAATAATACCTAAATCGGTTTGCAAATTGTCTGGATGCCCATTTTTAAACATTAAGTTAATTGCTTTAGATATTTCCTCTGCAGATTTTGTCTTTGTTTGTACACCGCGAGCAAAACGACTGAAAACATCAATACACTTTAAAATATATTTATAACCCTTATTAATCTTCGAATACAGTATCATCGCCATCAAATCCATTTGCATTAAATCATTAATACCGAATGTCTTATAAGCTCTTGTTGCAAATCTTTTCCGCATTGGTTTGTTTAAACTGTACGCAAGCTGATCTGACAACCACTTTTGCGTTTCTTTTTTCGACTTTGGGACTCTTTTCTTTAACTTTGCCACTCCACCGAAACCTGCTTCGTCTTCTGGATTCGTCCAAATCTTCTCCATTACAACAAGATGATTTAAATTTTAATTTAACATTAGGTAATGATTGCCCCATCGTTTATTGTGATAATAATGATAATGCTAATGGTAACATTGCACCGATAAAACCCCCTTGTTGTTTATATATGATTTTTCTCATTTGCCTAAGATTTTTATTATATACTAGCGATATCAAACGTTTTTGATGTTTATTCAATACTATATTTTTAGGTTTACTGATTTTAATTTTACCTCTGACTACGTTTAGTAGAATTTTGAGTAAATCATCGACAACAAAAGTTGGAAATGATTGTAAAATAGACATTCTTTTCATACTCGAAGGCTTTAACAATGCATTAAAATATGGGAAACTCCTATGATTTTTTACAATTTTAACTTTTTTCTTACTCTTTTTAATAATGTTTATTGAAATAAGATTCATTGCAGGAAAATTCTCGGTTATTAGTTTTTTAGATGGTGTATAATTGGTTTTTGGTGGAACTTTATTTATTGTCTTTTAATACTTTGTCTAAGTTTTCGGATATTTTTAAGCCTGGATTTCATAAACATTTTTAAATGTTAAAGTTTTTAATTTTGTTTATGTACCATGGCACCTTCTTTATTGAAAATATCTGTTTTTACCCGTAAATCATCATTGCATTGTTGTGTGAAATCAAGAAATATATATCCATGTGGTGATTTTGTAGCATCTTGAAATGCACTGATGAGAAAATTACAATTATTAGGGTATGCTTGTCGACCAAGAAAATCAATAACTGTTGCATCTCTAGGATTCTTGAAAATAACTAAATATTGAACATTTAAATTCCTTGTTCGATGTCGCCACCCTGATGAAATAGATTTTAAGTAATAAAGATCACAGTAACACCAACATGTCTACTGATTTTTGTGAATAAATTATTAAAATCCTTTTCTTTATTTGGTTTCTGATACAAATCATCAATAAAGATGACATCACTTTTCCTTAAACGACTTGACCAGTTTTTATCGAAACCCTTTACTATTTTCATGTTTTTCAATTTACAGAAATTATCTTGAGTTAATCCATGTTCTTCATCTGCACCCTTATGCCAATAAATCTTGTTGAATTTTGTTTGAAATAAATTAGATTTCAGTAATTTACATACAAACATAGTTTTACCACTACCACTTGGACCGACGATTTGATATACAGCATAATTTCTTAATTCCATTATTAATTTGTATAATTATTGGTTTTTGTTTATATTATATGATGTAATGAACTCTTCCTAAAAATAATATATATAGCTTAAAATTTCTTTATTGTTTAATTATGTTATCAAATATAAATTATAAAGGAACTTTCGATGTATCAAAAATGACATTTCCGATTGGTAAACCACAGCAAATTGTTGATAGGAGTGGAAAATACCCTATAATATTTTTCAAATCAGGCAAATGCAGAATCATGGGATGTAAGAAACCTTTAGATGTCAATAAATTACAATATAGAATAAAGGAAATTAAAATACAGTCAATTACAGTTACCATGGATATGGGACAATCTATCAATCTATACAAAATGTCAACAAAATGTCTTTGTATGTTCGAATCAGAATTATTTCCTGCATTGAGGCTTTTAAAATACAACCCAATGTGTGTTAACGTGTTTGCCAGTGGCAAAATAGTCATATTAGGGTTGCGAAATCTAGAGTACAAAAATATTGTTTGTGAAAATGAAATCACGGGATTGGTCGACATCTGATTGACTAATGATTGATTAAAACAACTTGCTTATTCATTTCATTTCATTTTTAAAATCGAAAATATCATGATGACAACAAGCACTAAATTAACAAAGAAATAGAAAATTACGGTAAATTTATTATTTATTATTTATTAATATTATTATCATTGTTTCCAGATAAATATCAGGCCGTGATCTTAGAATGGTTGTTCTTTTTCTATCCACAACTACGATCAATAGTCAAAGACCAGCCAGAATCAAGCATTCCAGATCTGGTATATGGAACAACCAACATATGGATCTTCAATATAATAGATCAAGCTCTCTGGGATATAAAGCTTGACCGAAGACTGAAGGAGATGGAACCAGAATACCCCTGTATTCTGGGTTACAGCTGCTGTGATTTTCGGTACCAGCGATATGTCGAATGGTGCCTGGCGAAATCCGTTAGGAATTCATCTAAATATCAACTTTTTAGGAAATAAATGTTTGGTATTTTATTTTTTGTTCAGATGTTCCACAATTATAAAATGTATTTTTTAAAGGAGCCTATCAATATGCAATTGGCAAATCCAGTCAAACTCAATAAAACTCAATTTCAATCTCTTGCTGGGACTCTCTCAATGTTAGATATCAAGGATATTGATAATACATTCAAAAAGATCAATTCCAATTTAAAATGCAATGAAAATGCTTTCTTCACGAGTCAATATACCAGATATTATGATGCATTTACAGAAATAGGATTCAAAGAACAGGAAAACCGGTATATAACAATAACAATCCAAGGATATAAAGCGGATCAAAATGATGTGATTTCTCCAATCTGGAAAATTGTTACTGCTAGACTTTCACAATTATTTTAATGTATAGTGTTTAGTGTTTAATAAATGTATTAATGTTTTCTTTGTTATTCTATAAACAAAATTATAAGTAGTTTGAAAATAGTTTTAAAATGATGTCTGAAAAAGGTAAAATATAAAAATATAAAATAATTAATTAATTTCGTTTAGAATATTTAATAAACTTTTTGTTTGATAAACTCGAAGAAATAACCGGCGTAAAAATTAAAGATATGTTGACTCTAGTTGAAGCATTTAGTAAAGAAGATTCAGGTTGTGATTCTGGATGTCAGAGTGATGATACTGAAATTGTTAATGATGGAGAAATTAATACTGAAATTATTAATGATTCTGAAGAAATTATTGATGATACACTTATTAATGATGAAGAAGAAGATACTACTGAAATTATTAAAGATGAGCCTACCAAATTTAAGAATTGTATTGACCATGTTATAGAAAATATTATGATAGAATATTGTGGTGATGAAGAATGTACAGGTAATAATCAATAAATCTTTAAAAATGTAGTTTTTTATTATTAATAATAATAACAAAGAAATATTTATTAAAATCTATGATAAACTTTATTACATAAATATAAAACAGATGCTCCAGTTAATAGTTTTAATAAAAATTTGCAATTTTCGATAAAAATATCAGAGCGCTTGGCTTCTGCGGCAACTTGAATAATCGCTGTCCAGCCACCGTTTGTTTCTACCCACGGATCAATTTTTGTTTCTATCACCTAGAAAATGGTAAATTAATAACAATATAAAGTAATTTACCTCTATAGACAATTGGAAATAATTTTCATAGTCAGAGCATGATTTTAATATCATGTGTTTCATATACATTAATACTACTATTATTCGCATCCATTTATTATTTTCATCAAACATGTAACTAAATATCGATTGGAATGACTTCTTTCTCTCCAATGTTGGCAAATTGAGAATTTTTTCATAATCAAATGGAATGTCTTCTACGATTTTCTCGGTACGGTTTACCATGAATTTTATGTTTCTAATGATATCATCTTCCTCTCTATTATTAGAGACCAGCTCATTCAACAAAGTTATAAAAAATTTAGTTTCTGGCATTTTCTAAAAATATTTGGAAGTGTAAGCTTATTTATACTATATTCGACCAATCAGAACCATGCAATACTAAGAAAATATGTAAAAATATATAATGGTAATGGTAATGATGATTTGTTGGCACTGTTAACTTCTTTAAATTTGTTGTCACCACTGTTAACTGGTTTTTGTAATTTCATTATACGATTGAACTGATCAGTTGTTTTATTAGAATAAAATTTTATACTATATTGAACTTGATTCAACATTTTTCCATTAAGTTTACGATTTTCTTTCAATTCTAATATTGATTTTCTTAATTCATTTAGGATAATACAAATGGTGTTATTTAGATATATAATATCATCATATAATTCGTTTTTAGCTCTTTTTAAAGTTTCATATGTATGTTCAAATCGGAATTCTAAATTACTCATTCTTTCAGATAATATTTTGACTGGAGTTTTCAAATATCTAGGCCTATTTATCATATACAAAATATCCATCAATACTGCTGTATCAGGCCATACACATCTTGTTGAATTTTTACCTTGAACGGTTACAACAATTGAGTTGACCATATTAATAACTAATATTATTATTAAAATTGCTTTAATCATTTTTCAAATCTCTATAAATTAATATTTATTGTTTATAGCTAAAAGATTTTATGTGTTTAACTTTTCATTGGTCTAAATTAGTATAAAAGTAATTGTTATTTCAATTTTTATCATTATAATGGATGTACCAAGCGCAGTTCAAGCTATAAATGAAATTAAACATTATGGTAATTAATAATTACTAAATATTATTATTAACTAATTGATAGATGACTATTTTCAAGTTATTAAAGAACGTCTGGAATTCTATTATCCAGAAATAAATGAAATATTGAAGAATAAGCCAAAATCAATAACTCCAGATTTAGTCTTTAATTATACGTCAATAAGGATATTTACCGTAATCGACGAGTTCCTATGGGATGTCAAGCAAAACAAATTGGCAAAAAAGATGGAACTTGAATATCCATGTGGTGATGGATGTCATTGCTGTGCGGCCCGATATCGAAAGTATGTGAAATGGGCTTTGAATAAAGCTCTTCGACAATATTACTATAGTCGAATTATTTCTTTATAATAAAAGTTTTTGTTGTATATGTGTTGGTTTTTATTATATAATATTATTAATAATAATAATTATAATAATAATATTAATAATAATAATATTAATAAAAATAATAATAAAATAAATTTACATAATATATACTACATATAAAAATAAGTAGTAAATTAAAGTTTAAAAATGTTAAAAATAATATGACTTTGACCTACTTTAGAATGACCTTGAAAAAATTTGATGATCATCCAATGACCTTGAAAAAATATGATGAGTCATCCAATGACCTTGAATGAGTTCTGGTCTTTGTTTCAATGACATTGAATTAGTCATTGTCTTAAAAAAATTTTGTACTTCGAAAAATTTTCTCGCAGCCGGGAGTGGGGTACTGTGCTGGATGTGACACATCCCACTACTGTTGTCAAGAATCATAGTACCATTCTATCATATAAAAAATTAAAAACTATTTATTTAACATAGAAGTCTTGACCAATAAAACTAAAATTCAAGACGGCGTCCAAAGTTTGGTATGAAATTACAAAGTTTTAATTAAAGTATGTTTTGATTAAGCGATTTTATTTTGGAATCTATGAGATCAGTGCTGTGCTTCCAGAGGAATTCTGCTAAGTTATCATCCTTGACTTTGGAATTCGTAGATTCCATTGGCTGGCAGTCACTGAAATACTGACCAGAGAGTTTATGAAGGTCTGGATTAACAGCACAGCAAACGCTGGTCTGAGAGCCTTCATAAGGTGTTTTCATAAGAAAATTGAAAACAGGTCTAGCATACTAATTAATAATTCATATATTAAATGATGATAATGATCATTACTTCCAAATATTCAATACCGGGCAAATATCTTATTAACTCTGTGCTTACAACTCCTGGGTGTAAACTGACAACAGCCACACCAAATGGTTGAAGAATCTTAGCTAGATGTCTAGCATGCAATATGTTTGCTAATTTGCTTTGGCCATAAGCAGATAATCTGCCATAGTTGTCACCACGCAAATTAAGGTCTGTTTCATTTATAAGACCATGCAAATGTGCTCTAGAGGACACGATTATTATCCTAGATTTCTCTGTGCTTTTTATTACATCTAATAATTCATTAGTCAAAAGAAAATGGCCTAAATGGTTCACTCCGATTTGCATTTCAAAACCATCCTCTGTTTCCAGATATGGGCACATCATGATTCCAGCATTATTAATGAGCACATCTAATTTTTTAAACGAATGTTTGAATTTTTTGGTGAAGGATAGAATAGATTTTATTGAAGCCAAATCAACAGTATGAGTGAATACCTTGGTTTCGTCTACCTTCGATTGCAACAAAACTTGATTTCTGGCAGTTAGGCACTTTTGTTGATTTCTACAACCCATGTGAATTATCCCTCCACGCTTTGCTAACTCTATAGCAGTCTCCAATCCGATGCCAGTATTTGCACCAGTAATTAGGACGACTTTGCCATCAATACGAGTTTTTATATGGCATAGGTTGCCTTTGAGGTAAAGCCTCAAATAGTAGAGGCCAACAGCCGATAAGATTGTTAGTACCAGCAAGTTTAATAAATTCATTCTAATAATAATAATAATAATAATAATAATAATAATAATAATAATAATAATAATAATAATAATAATAATCATAATGATAATAATAATAATGATAATAATAATAATATGGATAATAATAATAATAATAATAATAATAATAAAATTAATAATAATAATAATAATAATAATAATAATAATAATAATAATAATAATAATAATAATAATAATGACAATTATAATGACAAAAGTAATAACAATTGATTTCAAAATATACAATTCATAATTTTCAGTCAATAAAATTTATTAATCAGTAAACTCACTAATTTCTCTTCTATAAATGAAAATCAACATTGTACTTTAAAGAAAAGGTTAAAGAGAAGTTTACCAAGATATGGTAATGAAAACCGGACAAAGAGCTTGTATAAGATAAAAAGATGACAACAAAAGTTTTCAAATGGATGAAGACTTACGAATACTAATAATGGTTAATAAAGAATTTCAAGTACGTGAAAAATTCAATCATATCAAAATTAACTTTAATTATTTTCTAAATTTTTAATTATACCTAATTATTTAATTATATCATTATTTAATTATATTCATATCATTATTTTAGCATCTCTGCGCTATGCTCAATTAGCACAATATAAAACGGCTCCGTTTACCGGTATTCACATATATGATTCTGGCTAAAATTTTCAATAAAATAAATGAATCATATATCTTTACAATAAAATCTATTTAAAAATCATCGAAATAATTCACAATTTATCCATAGTTATTTGCATATTTATTTTCATATTTAAAAATTATTTTAACTGTTCATTTGTTTTTTAAAATAGAGTTTTGTAGGTACGCAAAAGTTGTACAACCTGTCCGTGCGTTGTCACCCGTACATATCAAGAAGGCAATTATAATTTAAAACTCAAAATAAACTTCAACTTTAACTAAGTGGTTTATTCATCATTGATGTAAATATTTAATCTGATAATCATTTTTGTAACTGTGAGGGAAATTTTGAAGAATTGCATGTTTGATAAATTTATGAATTGTAAAATATTTAATGATAAAAATTTAAAATCTATGTAATTTTATACATGCATGAATGATTGTAAAATATTCAAAATTATAAAATCAAATATTTTAATATTATGGTATGAAAAGTTAATATTTGGGTAAATCCTTTTAAAATATCTGTAATTTATTTTTTACTGTTAAAATCAAGACTTGTGTCAAATGATAGTATATAAAAAATTGACTCGTTACTTTATTAAAGTTTTGATGTCATTTTTTATTGTCTTCATGATTTGTATAAAGAATTTACATATTAGAATGTTCTACGGCTATTTTATTTTTCGAAAATATTAAATTTAAGGTGACATTTTGAGTTGAGACCAAATGTCTTCTGTAAATTTGTAGAGAAGCGCTGGTGTCTGTCAGCAATCCTAAGATCTTTATAGTTGAAGAAGAACAAAATATATTTCAGAATCAAGGGAGGATTCAAAGGATGCTTTATTTTAATATGTTAATAACCATATTAAAATTTGTCATAAATAATTAAAAACTATGACTGAATTTTAAAAATTTTCAATAACAAAAGTAATAAAATAATATAAATTAATTTTATAAATTATCTTATTTACCATAATTACTTACTTATACTTTTTTTAAATTCAACTAACTAATTCTTTAAAAAATTGAAAATCAGGAAGATATTCTTTTGGTGTCCAATTAAAATATTTATATTAGTTAAACAATTCTTAAGCTAGTTTGATTAACGAGAATTATTTAAACTTTAATTTTTTAACTTTAAATTCGTATTATTAAAAAAATCTTTATATTGATAATGATTATAACTGTCAAATTTTATTTATATTTTATTGATTGAGAAATTAAAATAAATAATTTAAAAGTTAGTAACTTGTGTAACATAAAAATTTTTTTTAATAAATTTATTGTTTAAACTTTTCTTCGCTGATCATAGTATTAGGTTTTGATAAAATTGTTATGGAATATATATACATTAAAGTTTCTTTAAATCAGCATACTTGTGCTGATGTGTTGTATTTCTGGTTCTTTGGTATTAGGCAACAGTGACGTATTTGAGGTATATTCATCCCCAAAAACTATTTTCGCTCTAAGTTTTAGCAGTGAACACCCAAAAAATGTTAAACACTTTAGAATCTAAAATCTGGTTAGAATCCTCTTGCTGAATGGATAAAATGAAGTAAGAATCGAGGCCACTTTTAAGGGAATCTCATCAAATACGCGCATAAGAGATATTGGAAAAATATTAAAGAAATTTTAAATTTGTGTTGATCTGACAAGACAGCCCGCAAAAATTTACAGCAGAAAACTCAAATGGACGAAAAACAACTGGATATCATTGCTGGGCACCTGATGAGTAAAAGATATAGGATTTTCGTCTCCACTTGCAAGGGATTCCCACAAGATGCACGCACAAGAGATATAACCATTGGATACCCGTCAAAATAACGTTAGAAATGTATTCCAATGGGCGGTTTCTAGTAAAAGGTGATCCATATTACCATGACTGTTAATACCCTAGAAAACATTTGGGTTCAAGAGCTACCATAGAAGGTATTCGTGCTCATTTTATTTGGGCCCCTCTATCATCAATTTTAGGTTAAAACAATATCGAAGAAGTAAAACGAGATCCTGCAACGATTTAATTTTATAATTGTTCAAAAGTTTTGAACAAAATGTGTTTACTATAAAATAACTTTTTCCTGCCGATTCCCTGTTGGTAGTGTTATTAATTTGATGTTTTCATTTCAGCAGTAATATTGAAATTAACTTTTTATGCATTTATATGTGTTTCGTTAGTTAAATGTAATTTCAACACTTCTACGTGAGATTTATCTTTTTCTGCTTTTTGGACATTGTTTTCATTCGATTAATATAAGATTATAAATTATTCTGGACAAAAATGCATTATCATGATCTTTTTCCATTGACATATTTGATTTAATATTTCTTCTTTCTGGTTATATTATTTTCCTTTTTCTCTTTACTAGTAATATATTCTTCTTTTCTTTTGTGTAAGATTTACTCAATTATCGTGACCAGTCGCGCTCTACTGAGGGTTTGGCGTTGACGTTCTTGGAGAGGAGAACTGACCCGGCGAACTGCCATTCTCTACGGGTACCTCCCCACCGAAGTACTAGCTAGAGACTAAATGCTCAAATTTTTAATTTACTTTCTTGTGTGCATGTGGTTATCAAATTGATAAAAATATAAAATAAAAAAATATATATCATTCCGATCAATTGGATAATAAAATTTAATGAAAACCACAAAGGTTGCAATTCCTAAATAAATGATTCACAAAGTATCGACTGAAATTAATAAACAGAAATTGCATTCGGCATTAGTTTAAATATTACAAATTTACTGTCGAGTAATAATTACATATAAATAAAATAAAATCGTCCTTACTCCTGATTTCCTTTTTGTTTCTTGTGAAAAATTTTAAATAAAAGTGTATATATATTTTGTCGATTTGACATCGACTTATATATGATCGATTTATACGTATTTGCTTTGATGCGGTAAAACAAAACACCCACACGTCTTAAACCATATTTCATCACATTTCCCCTAGTTGTCAGATTTTCATGATTCTTTCTTATTAAAGTTTCTAATTACATTTTAAGCTTAATTCTCATAGTTATTTTCCAAAATATAATCGTTTTTGATGAATTTGGAGCTGATTTGATGACATTTGATGATTTTGGTAGTTTTTGTTGTTTGGAAATTCTTTTTTTAATGTTTTTAATCATTTTTATATCTTTTTTGTATCTTATTATACTTTTTTATTATTTTTTGTTTTGTGTAACGATAATTGGACGATATTTGGTAAATTTTCGTCCATTTTAATTTTCTGCTACCAAATTTTATCAGAGGTCGTGTCAGATAAACAAAATACTCAAAACCTTAGTTTTTGCCCAACATCATCAATATAACGAAAAACGAGTTATAAACTAAAAATAATTGAAAAAGATACTGTTGTGCAAAAACTGATTAAGCTCATATTTGTTTGACCAACATGATAATGCCTGTGGGGTTTTGAGCTGGAAACCTAAATTTTAAAAAAATGGAAAATGTAAAGGAAAATAAAATAAATAAAAATTAAATAAAATTTTATACAAAAAAATGTAAAAATTTAATAATAAATCAAAAGGAATTAAAAAATTATATTTTAAGAATATTCTGGAAAATTCCTTGTTTTACCGTATCAAAACACACACACGAAAAATCGTGGTTTATAAGGCAGTGCTGGGCAGACAAATTTTAGTACATCTTATAATTTTGACGTACTCTTTCAAAAGTGTATTATTTATTACCGAAGACTCATAAAAGCAATAGTTGATATTTTTATCATTTCTTTATTATCATTTGTGATGTATATATTGTTATATAATTGATAAAAATATTAAATGCGTTTTAGGAAGTTATTTATTCTCCTTTTATTTAGTTTATAAATTTATCAAGGCATAATTATAGATGTTCTAAAGAATATGCATTTAACGATCGAACCTCCATTACGAGGATTAAACTGCAAAATTACACTTCAATTTTATTTTTCCTCACATACCATAACCTAAAAGCCCGCAAGCCATTAAAATGAAATTTTTGTTACCTCGGATCGAACCGGTGGTTAGCGGGGATCCCGTGGTGAAGGCAGTAGCTGAAACCGCTCAGTATTCTTCCTTCCTAAATCCTATCGGTACTGGGAAAGGTTTAAATATAAAGATTAACAAATGGCAATGAAAGACATATAAAGAATTTCATGTAGGCGAAGTAAGCTAATAGCCGAATGTAGGATGAACGACAAATCTGAAAAATTTACTAGTTTACATAAATTACAGTTAAAAAAACTGAATAAACAAAAAAAACTGAAAAAGAAAAACCGAATAGTTGTAATTTTCGAAAACATTCTGAATTATTTGATAAAATCATCCCAAAGTAAGACCTAGGAGATGTAATTGTCTATAATCGCGTTCAGATTTTACATTATTAATTTTGTTATTGTTATCAATTGTTTGATATTATTACCATAATCTATATAATTTAATATAATTTAATATAATTTAATATAAAAGAATTTAATATAAAAGTTGCGAATTTTATATTTATTTTTAAACGGGGGTTGGCGGACGAAATGTATAAATTGAAACCATCTTATCCTGATTTCATATTAGTCTTTGAACATTACCTAAATTTTTCATAAAAATTTTTATTATTATTAATATTATTATTATTATTATTATTGTTGCCGTTATATTTAATACTGTTTTTATTATTACACAATCATTTTTAATATTATTGTTGCTATTATTAATATTGTTTAGGACTCTATGTAATTCTTATAACTAAATTTATTTCACATACCAGTTTTCATTCTCCTTTAACATGATTTCTTGAAAAGCATCATAAAATCTAGCTTGACGAACATTGAAAAACACAGTATGTGTTACTTGGATATTGTTATTGATTTTCATAAACATCTTCTTTAAAACGTCAACATCTTCGGTTGACAATGTTGCCATTAGATGGGGATAAAGAGTTTTGCATAACTTAACCGGATTTGTCAACTTGATTTCCATTGGATCAGAAAAAAAATACATTTTGAAATTATGAAAAAGCTGCTCGGGTTGTAAATTTATTGGTTTGTCTACAATCTTAGTTTTGCTTATTTTCTTAGTAATTTTGAAATTATGAATAAACTCAATGAACAAAGGGTGACCAATCAGAATCGCGCACCTGTTTAAATTTCCCATGTTCTGCATTTATGATTTTAAAAACCTTACTGTTTCATATTAAACAAAGTTCTTATATAAAAAATATCATTTAAAAGTTTATAAAAACAACAAGACATAAATATTAAAACATATATTAATTATCTACAATACGGCTGAAGTGATACTTTCTTAGTTCAGCATGAAGTACCCCATTTAGATCGATGCGAAGACGATCCAGGCAGGCATCGCACTCGTATGCGCAGACACCAGGATGATTGACTATTGGTAAATCTTGATCAATTTTATTGAGATGTTTTTTCAATATCATCTCCAGATCGAGTCCTGTAGCCAGCTTAATTCTGAATGGAAGAATCTCCGGTGTGCAACATATCAGTTCCGAACAGATTTTCGGATACAGTTCTTCCATCTTTGCGATTAGAATTGACATTAACTTTTCTAAAAAAAATATTAAAATTGAAGAAATAAAATATTAATTTACCATTTTCACTAATAACGCTCATGTTGATGTAAATAAATGAAATCAAAATAAATGAAATAATTATATATAAAATTTTCAACCAATCAAATTTCAATCAATCGATTGATATCCTTTACTAAATTAGCTACGATGCAATCAAATTTTCTAATCCCTAACACAACAACTTTTCCGCTACTGAAGACATTGACGTACAGTGGGTTATATTGTAAAAGTCTCAAAGCAGGAAATAATTCGGGTTCGAACATGCAATCGGTTAATTTACTCAATTTGTATAGATTATTACATTTCCCCAGATCTATAGTTATAGTAATTGATTGTATTTGAATATCTGTGACTTTATATTGCAACTCATTCACTATTAATGGAGTTTTACAACCCATAATTCTACATTTTCCACAATTTGAAAAATATAATAAAATGTTTTCCACTTTTGACAACAATTTGTTGAGGCTTTCCATTCGGAAAACTCATTTTGCTCACATAATTTATATTTGATAACATGTTTAATAAAATTCATATTAGATCAGTATATATATGTTTTTATTAAGAGTTCATTCAGATAATTAATATAAACAATACCACATAAAATGAAATTTTAAAATGGAATTAAGAAATGATGCAGTTTATCAAATTGTTGGTCCTAGTGGTAGTGGAAAATTTTTATTTTTTTGTAAATTATTAAAATCAAATTTATTCAAATCTAAATTCAATATGATTTATTGGCATGGGGGAGCAGATGAAGAACATGCATTGACTCAAGATAATTTCTGAAAATTGAAAAATATGAAAATTGTTAAGGGATTCGATAAAAACTGGTTAAGTCGTTTAAGGAAAGGTGATGCCATCATTATCGATGATTTGTATCAGTAAGCTAATAAAGAAAAGGATTTTAATAATTTATTCACAAAAATCAGTAGACATGTTACTGTGATCTTTATTACTCAAAATCTATTTCATCAGGGTGGTGCATATCGAACAAGGAACTTAAATGTTCAATATTTAGTTATTTTCAAGAATCCTAGAGATGCAACAGTTATTGATTTTCTTGCTCAACAAGCATACCGTAATAATCGTAATTTTCTCATCAGTGCATTTCAAGATGCTACAAAATCGTAAACAAATGAGAAAAATTATATATAAACAACAAAGGCTGGTAAACGGCTTAGACGCAATGTGATTTAGGCAAATTTTATTTAATAAAAACTGCTCTGAAGAGACAGTGGGTCCTTTTTACGGGACTAGTCCGACCTCTTGGTGGTCAGACTAAATCAAGTTTTCGTTTCTCATTTTAATATCTTCTGATAAGATAGTCCGGAATCAATCTTTCGGACAAGCACAGTGCTTTTCTTCCATCTCCATTTCCATTCTCAGCTCAGGGCCAGCTCCATCTCCCTCTCCAGCACTTCTGTATCTCTAACTCATAAACTTTGTTATTAATATTCGGATTCGGGGCAGCAATTTTGACTTATAGATATTGGTATGGTATATTTGTATAATATTTTCTAAAAAAAATTAAAACCACCAGCCATGGAAAGGCCATGGTGGGTCAACAACAAAGGCACAGAATATAAAAAGTATATATAATAATGTACAGGATATTAACTTCACAAATGTGACAGGAAATCAATTGCAACCCACTTGGGTGTTTTACTATAAGAATAAATCCAACAATTCAATAAATAAATAGTACAATACCATCGTATAACCATAAAAAAAATATAAAAACAGATAAGTCAAAGGTTAATATACAACTCATTAAACAAACTAAAAATGGTAAAAATTTAAAAATACGAACAAAGTTTACCGTAACAAATTCATCATTCACAATCAAAATAGTTTATAGTATTATAGTTATATTATAATCAAACTAAAAATGGTAAAAAATTTAAAAATACGAACAAGGTTTACCGTAACAAATTCATCATTCACAATCAAAATAGTTTATATTATTATAGTTATAGTATAGTTAATAGTTATTGTAGATATATTAAATATGCAAGTATAGTACAAGGATGATATATTGGAAGTATGTATAGTATTATTAAATAGTTAAAGTATTAGTAATAGTTATTGTAAGTATATTAGAGATGTAAATATAGTATATAGAGATAATATTGATAGTTAGTATGAGTTTTTATTTAGTATTAGTTATATGATCCATATATATTATGTAGCTTGCTTCAATAGCCGTTATTGTGCATTTTTTAGCTAGAGATTCGATATCATTTGTATTTAGCTCTATTTCATTTAGTATTTTGTTGTTATCGTCGTCCCATGTTCCTAGTCTCCTTACAATTAGTGCGTAGACTGCAGTTTTACAATTGTTTACCTTGCCAGTCACTAATGCAATGTCTCTATATTTTTCAAAATTTAATTTTCTGGTATTCGCAAAGTTCTTATTGTCATCATATTGTACTTTTATATCTAAAAAAATAATTTTGTTGTTAGATTTTAGTTTTATTATTAAGTCAGGTCTTAGTGTGGTGTGCCCAGTGCTATTCGAATGTCAATGTGAAAAAATTCAAATAAGCTCTGGTTAACGGCGGGAGTAACTATGGGTAGAGGCTTCATGTTGGTAGCATTCGAATAGCTCCTTTCATTATGGTCTAATATCATGCTCTTAACAGTCTAGATTTGTTCAGATATTAGATTATATAATGCTACAGGACCTGAGTGGAAAACGGTTGCTCATTGCAAGTGGTATTGTACACCTTCACGTTGGTACCGACTGTTTAAACAGAGTACAAACCACGGGGTAACTTTCTCAATCTTAAGTTACTTTGAAACTTAGGAATTGACGGGTAGTATAAGAACTAATAGCTAGTTGACAGGTAAAAAATACTGTTGATTATCTAGTTCTTAGTAACTCCTCGGCTCGATGAGTCGGGGGTAATGAAGGAGGGCCCTGAAGTGAGGCTGTTAGTGTACAAATCTCTTCATGATTGTTTATTCCTTCCATAGGTACTTGCTGCATTATGAAGCGGAGAAATGCCTGGAATAAACGGAAAGTCGAGGAAAATTTAGTCCATATGCGCATACAGCACTTAGGTGCTGGATGGCATCGACTAAGTTTCTCCTGTTGTAGAAGCAGGTCGTAAATAGATGTGGAAATCCACTGAAACTTATGAGCCAGAAGAAGCTTAACTATAATCCCCCTAGAGTTTGAAGCCACAGAGGTTGTTTATGCAATTACTGACTGGAGTTAACTCTTAGTTTAAACCTCCATGTAGTTATTTATAAAACAAATATCAGGTTTCAGCCTATATACTAAAAGTATTTTTTGATGCTACGGTATATAAGCAACTAGATTGAGAGATAGCAGTTGTTGACATAGGATCATCAACTGATGGTACTGAGGAAACTAACCGACTCGCGAGGGATGAACCCCAAAGACCGATCGACTTAGCCTATAGGTACCAGTAACAGTTAAGCCGTCTCACGCTAAGGGTAAAACCTTATGACCGGCTATGGCTTAACCTCAGGTAGCATAATATGAATGCAAACCTGAGTAGGAGAATTTTTAGATTATTTTCATTCGTGTACTGATCTGGTAAAATTGTTGACGGGGATTGCATCTTCGGCTGCAGTCTTTTATGAGGCCTATCACGGATGTAAGGAATATATTGACTTTATGGTTTTACGTATTCCCGATTCCAACCAGGTCATATGAAGGGCTGCCCTTGATAAGGCAGAATTGACCCATTCCTTCATATGAGAGGCCTATTCCAGCCTTCCCGTAGTACCGTGAGGTTTCCCGCCTCGAACGGAACAATTTTGCAGGGTAATAAAGTACAATGGGCTATATAGCGATACTTAATGTTCATTGCTGCATTATTACCATTAGCATTATCATTATTAGGTGGAGCCGGTTTATTAGGTGCACCTAAATCATAAACAATGGGTGCTTATCCCTCATTACCATATATTAAATTAAAATTTAAGTCTTCTTGTTGTAATGGAGAAAATATGGACAAAACCCAAAGACAAAGCAGGTTTCGGTGGAGAAGAAAAGCTAAAGAAAAAATTGCCAAATTCGAAAAAGGAGACACAAAAGTGGTTATCAGAACAACCGGCATACAGTTTAAACAAACCGATGAGGAAAAGATTTCCAACCAGAGCATATAAGACATTCAGTATTGACGATTTATGGCAAATGGATTTGATAGAGATGATACCATATTCGAAAATTAATAATGGTTACAAATATATTTTGACATGTATTGATGTTTTCAGTCGTTATGCAAGAGCTATTTCTGTAAAATCAAAATCTGCAGATGAAATGGCTCAAGCTATAAAACAATATTCAAAGATGGTCACCCTGACAATTTTAAAATTGATTTAGGTAAAAGATTTTACAATAATAAAGTGAAACAAGTTCTTGATAAAATAAATCATTATTCTGTGCATTCTCAATATAAAGTCGCCCATGTTGAACGATTTAATATGACATTGAGAGATAAACATCAAACAATTCTTTGTACATCAGCGCAATAAAAAATGGATTAATGTTATACCCAAAATCATACATAGTTATAATCATAATAAACACCGTGGTTTAAATGGATTAAGACCAGTTGATATTTCCTCAGAAAATAGTGTCGATTTATGGTTATCTAGAGTAGTGGGATTGTGGCCCGCTAAACCAATGGGACAAAGACATATACCCCCCGGCAAAATTTTTTTTTCGAAGTTTAAAAGTACAAATTTTTGTAGGACAAAGACCAAAATTTTGTTTTCTTCACGCTGGTACTTCGTCATGAAAATATAATATAATATTAATAATAATAACAATATTATAAAAATGTTTCATAATAAAAAATGAAAATTATAACAAATTTTCATAATAAAAACTATTACAAGTCTTCCAAAAAAATAAATTAAAAAGTTAACAAAAAACTGATTTTTAAAAATATCAATCAGACAACAACACGTCGTCAATATCAATGTTTTCATTGTTAAAACTGGGACTTAAACAACCGAAAAGCTACCCATCATCATCTTCACTGAATTCTGTTTAGTTATCAAAACTGTGGCTCGAACCACCGAAAAGCGACTCATCCAATAAATCTTGTCTATTAACTATTACTTGGTCACTATCTATGGCAGCAACCCCAAAATAATGCCCAAATGCGATACTGGTATTTTTCCCCACCCATAATCGCTTATCATCGTTATTACTCAAAACGATTTTACTATTTCTAAATGTATACAGCTGTTGGTTCCACGTCTCTATCCTACCTTGAGGCACTGTGAATACTACGTTCTTATTGTAGCAATCCAAATAAGACTGATGTTTGATGTCAGTCCCCAACAACTTAACCCCCTTAGCCCTCATTGTGTCGGATTTACCTAATAAACTATAGCACTTGGGTCTTAAGAAAACCCACTCCTTATATCCGAGACCTTTACTTTCTTCTTTAAATTTTCCTATCACAGAATCTAGTTTCCTCGAGTATAAGGGATGTGTCGGGTCGTAATTTGAGGTATCTAAAAGGTTGTCTCTTATCATTGCCAGCAAAAGAATATCAAGCTTACAGTGCTTAACCTCAAGGAAAAATGAATCAGTGTCGCCGGCAACGATATTAATATCACAGTCAAATTCGGATCTATATTTTGCCAATTCATTATATTGTAATTGGTACATCCGCAGCTTAGACAGGTCTAGCACTGATTAGCCGATGTCGCTAGGCCTGTCTAAACATATAGAGTCTTTGTTCAGATGAGCAGCAATCAAATCATCCACTATTTTAATGGACTTTTTAAAAGTCGGTTTTGAGGCATATACAATCATATTTTCAGCTAAATTTCATAGCCTCAAATTCATCCATTTTTTCAAATTCTCAGCGGACTTCCCATATAGACTATTATTAAATAATTTGTATAAATCTCTATGAAGCTCGCACTTTGAGTTTGAGCATAAATCTGTATTTTTCTGAATATAATCTTTAAAAATAGGTGCTTGCTTAAATTTAATTGCTTTATGAATACACTCAACTTCCTCACCCAATTCTATATATAGCTTGAGAAGTCTCTAGTGAAGAACATGGTTCTTCTTACTGTAATTCGTGAGCATTAACTTCTCAACTTTTGAATATGACGGTCACATTTTTTCCGGAGCAACCGAAAAGTAATTCAAATACTGATGCACACGCTCAGGGATATTGATGTCAACTTCCATTGTATAACCATAAGGAAGGAATTCAATATTCGCATTCATACATTCACTCAGCAAATCATTCAGATTATCATGCACTCAAACAAAATCACCATACGGTAGGTTTTGGCTAAGTGCCCAACCATATGTTGGGCAAAAACTGATAAAAACCCTTTTATTTTACTTTTGTTTAGCCAGCACGACAACGCCTGTGTGGTTTTGAGCAGAAAATTTAAAATTACTTAAAAACGGAAATTTAAGGAAAAATAAAATAAATAAAAATTTAATAAAAATTCTGAGATGTAAAAATGTAAAAATTTAAATTTAAATCAAAAAGAATAAAATTTTATTAAAATTTGGAATATTCGAGAATTCCTTGTTTTACTGCATCAAAACACACACACCAACAATCACGATATATAAGGCGAAGCTGGCTGAACAAAAAATTCATTCTCACTAATACCATATTATTCAATTCACTCTCTATCTTACTGATTTTATTGCTTATTATTATTGTCAATTGGAAAAAGTAATTTTGGTTTATTATATTGAATATGATTTTAGTTATGATAATTTTTGTTATTTTTTATTGATATTTTTTTTTATTCAAAAGCTTTTGCAAGAAACGTCTTTTTATGATCGAGGAATTCGACCGTGTTGTTGAACCTCCATCATCAAAAGATTTGTTCTTGCGATAAAATAATCTAATTTTCGCCGACAATAATCGACCTATTACTGACATAATAGATGTACATGCAACAAGATAATAAAATGAAATTATTTTTTTTCGATACCCCGGATCGAACCGGTCGTTAGTGGGGGAAGCCGCGGTGCCGGTAGTAACCAGGCCTGCTCAGTATTCTCCCCTTCCTAAATCCTATCGCCCGACCCTCGAAAGAGTTGAGTCGAGGTCCTGGGAAAGGCTAAATATAAAGTGATAACATAAAAAAGGAAAGATACACCGACTAGTTACAGAAGAGTTAGAAAGAATACATCTTATTTTTTTTTGTAAACAACAATGTTATTTTAGCACAAATGTATGACACAACTCACTAAAATTCGCGACTAACCACATTAGGAAGTCAAATCGACTACAACTCGCATTTTAGTATTCAATCTACATGCCAAATCGACGGTGGAATGTTACCCAAAGACTTTACATTATCACAGCACTTAAATTTAAACTCTTCGTTCAGTTCGTAGAATTAAATCCACGACTCCATAACCCTAAAAACAACTACTGAAGTGACTATTATATTTGTAAATTTATTTATAAATACTAAACATTTCATTATTAATTTTATCATTTTATTAAATGTCATTTCTGTTAAAATTATTATTTTCTTTCTGATATTATGATTATTATCCATATTCATATTGTGAATTTTTGTTATTTATTTTGATTATTATTTCAAGTTTTTCATTATTTTAGCATTTTTAATATTGACCCTAAACGATTATTAATATTGTCAACCTCATTATAAGCAGTATGAGCACCATTCTATTATTACCGAAAAATCTATATAGTATCATGAATATTACTTCATTCATAATCCTGATATTATTAATATAAACTTTATTACTATTATCTTTAGTTTTCACACTAATATTATTGTTAATATCAATATTATTATTATTAAAATATTATTATTATTATTATTAAAATATTTTTATTATTAATTATTATTAAAATATTATTATTATTATTATTATTATTAAAATATTATTACTATTATTAGTAATATTATTAGTATAGTATTGTTATAACTATATAGTATCATTAATATCATTACTTAATATCACTGCGGATAAACCAGTATTCCTAGAGCGAATCGGATATCATTATTATTATTATTATTACTATTATTATTATTGTTGTTATTATTAATACCGTTGATATTATTATTTCCACCTTATAGTTATTATTATTATTGTTAAAAATTTATTATTATTATTATTATTATTATTATTAATATTATTAAACTATATAGCACTATTAACCCCAATACCCCGCCAATACTTCCACCATCGGTTAATACCACGACCATTGTCCCTAATATGGTATCACAATCATTATTAATATTATTATTATCATTATTAGCATTATTATTATTAATATTATTATTATTCTTACTATTATCACTAATATTCTCCGTACTATTATAACTCTTACTGCGAATTATCATTACTACATTACCAAAAATAACTAGAAAATTGAAGCGAAATAAAGAATAACTTTTATTCACAAAAAATCAAGCAGAAAATTTACCAAATAAAATAACGGGAAAATTCTTCCGTGGATAAATTCCAATTTTCAGGTTTTCTGTCGCGGCTCATTTCTAGACGTTCTACAACCTCAATAATCAATAAAATTAACTTGAAGTGAAGATCGTACCTGAGAGAATGTCGGGGAGTTAATTTGGATCACCGCGGAGGTGTGGATCTCGATAGGGAACCTAAAATGAGTTAAAATAAAAATTAAAAATCATGTAAAAATTCTGACCTTGGAAATTTTCCGATTGTTGACTCGTTGCTATGGCAACGGGTGAAAAGCTAACAATAAAATGCTTGAATGTGGAAAAACAAACGGAGATTAAAATAAATTTTTTTTTTATATTATTAGCATTAACTTTAATTATTATTTTACAATAAAATTTTTTGTCAATTATTTTAGAGTAATTAAAATTAGAATTTCTAAATTTGAATTCCATAAAATCTTAATCTGGTAAATTAATTTTAAATGGAAAATATAAATTTCATAATATTATTGCAATATAATGAATTACATAACTATCCTTAGTTATCACAGGTATTGTCAATGCTATTGTTGCTAATATCTGTTATAATTAATTGATCAGGAGAAGACAGCAGAATCCGTTATAATATATAAGTAGAAAAGAGCATACCCATCCTTTCCCCCATCCAGATGACAAGTGTTTGCTTTATTTAAAACGATTACCATATATTGATATATTAATACTTATTGTACATAGAGAATAATAGACATAAAGTTAAAAATTAATTTTGTTTAGTGGACCCACACAAGAAAACTTTGGAACAATTCAGAAGGGATATAGCCGGTTACCACCAAACCGCAGTGACACAAACGCAGAGGGCAGAGGCCATGGTGAGGAAGTGTCGATATATGGAGCAGACATGGCTCCGCCCCGAGAAGGCAATTAAGCTGAAGGAAGAAATCGACACACTGAGGAATCAGTTAGCTCAGAAGGACGAAGCCTTGCGGTCAGCTGAACAGAAGGCCCCCAAGAGCTAGGGAAACAGGTAGAGGAATGGAAGTTGAAAGACAACATCCGAACAGGCCTCCTGCAGAGTGGAGTCAACCTGTCTGAAGAACAGCAGGCGATAGTGTTAAGAAATGCCATAGGTAAAGACACTGGCATTGGACAAATGATAACAGGTCCATCACCTACACCGGAAGGGTTGCCGAAGAGGAACCGTAGAAAGAACCGGCCCAACAAAAGAGAAAGGGAACGACAGGCCAGAGTAAATCGTGCACGCCTGTTGGGGCACATCTTGGACGCCAATGGGTTTTAATGGCGAAATCTTGTGTTTAACTGAATCTAACTGAATTAAATTTGTAGATATTAATTGTTTGTTACCTATGTAATCCATATATGTTAATTATTTATTGAGTATAATATAAATTGATAACTTGTTATTAAAATTGTTTGTTATTGACGGGTAAATATGACTAGGAGGGTTGAATATGAGGAAACAGAGGGATTTAATGATTAGATAAATTAGAAATTAGATAAGATAAGAAGGGGACAATTAAGTAAGAGCATGAAGTCTTCTATGACAGCTCATGGACCCGAGGGGGGTTAGGGCATTAGCAGTTCTTGAGAAGGAGCTCACCTTTTGCTAACCTTCCACCCACTAGTTCACAGTACCAACGTCATTTATGACGGGTGACTAGCGGTTCAAATTCTTATGCAGGCGCTAGGTGGGGATGATAACCCTTAGGCAGTTCAAAACTATTTTAAGGACCCCATCAGTGCCCAGCATAATTTTGGGGGCTCAGCCGGGATTAGAATTGATTTCGTTGCACAAGCGAGCGAGAATAGTAAATAACAACAAGTGCGATGGTGTAATTAGTTTTTGGGGAAAGAGAATAATTGGGAAATAGTTACTCATATTCAACCGCTTTGATTCATTGAAACGTTCATGCTAATTTTAAAATTGTTTAATATTGAGTTAAAAATTTTATAACATAAGTATTATTAACATGATTATTATTAGAATAATCTCATTATTATTATTATTAGTATCATAATTATTATTATCATAATTAGCATAATTATTTTATTAGTACAACTATTAATACTATAACAAAGTATCATTATTATGATAAGTATTATTATCTTTACTATTACAATGTTTATTACAGCTAGTACTAGTGCTTGTAACTTTAATTGGAATAAATGTAAATGATTAAAATCAAAGTGTAATCAATGTTGTCGTGTGAGCAGAGTTATGTAATGCAAAAGTAGAAGGAGCAAAAGCCGAAATCATGAAAGGGACTTAATAGAATAATGGGTTGAGCAAAGGTGAATGAGATGATGAGAAACTTTAGGTAACTAAAAGGAATAAAGTAATAAAAGATCAACATAGATTCGATAAAATGGATAATAATGCGAACAAGTTAAATGCTATCTGGATGGGTTGACGATGGGGGGTGGCTATAATAAAAATTAAATAATAAAGGGAAAGGAAAAGTCAACATAAATTAGTATATTGTTATTATGTAATATATTATAAAATTGAGAGGAAATTAAATTAAAACATTTTTTTTGTTTTTGTAATTATCGAGACTGTGAATAATGGGGTAATAACTTAGTATTATTATATCATTCCACCCTGTACGTGGAAGATATTTATTTTTATTATGATGTATATAAATGGGATAAATTAAAATATTATTGTTGTTTTTGATCATTAATGCATATATATTGCTGACGTAATTGATATAAATTAGAATGTGTTGTTGTTTTGATTATTCATTATTCATGTATATGTATATATATTACTGATATTAATTAGATAATTAGAAACCGTGAACAGCCATAATCGCCAAACGTTGTACATAAACACTTCGCTTTAATTATAGATTGGTATAAAACTATAAACCCATTTGAACGAACGTCTATTTAGTAACGATAAAGATAATGAGAAACGTGAGAGTTCGATTGGCGGAAGATGTGTGAACGACGATGTGCAGCTGTAGAGTAAAAGGTAAATAATGAGATAATTGAGTTGAAAAGTACTGTGCACAAGGTCAATGTGACCAATGCTTATGAAATGATACGTTATTTCTATTGACCAAGCTATGAGTGTAGTGAGTTAGATTCGATGTAATTGGCGTGAGAAAGAAAGCCAAGGTTGTTTACGTAAATGATAAATGAGTATGCCGATGTGTAAGCAATGTCGCTAGTGAGTAACGTGTAACGAGAACGCGAATAATAAACCGAAGCAAATAACAACATGTTGAATAGTAAAGAAGGTATATAGCAACCGAAAGGTAAAAACGAACAATTACACAAAACACAAAACACAAATCATAAAGTCGTTGAATAAAATGATAGGAAGTGAATACCAGAAACATAACATAAACAGCTAATGCTGAAAAATCAAACAATAAGTATGATGGAGTGTTCAATGATGGTGGATTCCTTTGATTAATGAAAATGTTTAAAGCTTATAATAACTTCCCTTCTATTTCTTGTTTTGTTTATTTCTTCCTTTCCTTCTTAGTGTATGGTAATTATGAGAGAGAGTATTGAGAGGTAATAGTGATACCCTCGCGATAGTACGCGATACCTGGGAGCGGGAAAACCTTGATCACCCTGAGTAAGATAAGTAGAATGGGCCCGTCGCAAATGTTAGCGAGTTCTGGTATGTGACTGATCACCACATGTAAGGGACAAGCTAACGCGATCGTTCTATTTTTTGAATAAAGGGGGAAAGAGGGACAGCCCGTACGATATAGTATGTTGGCCAAGCGAATGTTGAAATTTTTGAAATTGATAAAATGAAAAAGAATATAAAAATTAATGATGAATTAAATGAATTGAATTGAATTAAAATGAGAATTGAAATGAATTAAAATGATTATGAATTTGAATTAAGAAAATTGAATTGAATTAAATTGATTAAGAATTTGAATTAAGAGAATTAAATTGAATTAAATGATTATGAGAATTGAATTAAGAATTGAATTGAATTAAATGATTATGAGAACTGGCCAGAGTAAAATGATAATGAGATAATGAGATAAATGGTACCAATGATGATTTTTTTGCTAGCGTGGTTCGGCACACGACCCGGAATTACCCCATCCCGAGTGTCGAATTCACAGTGAATCGGCAGTGAGACTTAAGTTACCCGGAAAACTAATTTAAGTCAAAAGACATGCTAAGAACCGTACCCGGCGTGAACACCATTGGTAGACCGCTTAGCGCATAAAACCGTTGTTGAGGAGCCGATGGTCGAGGTACAATGGCATTATCGGTTATTTATCCTAACGCGTTGCGTTGGAGGGCCTGGACTTTCTATACGTATGGGTAAGCGTATGGAGAAGCCAGGACGTTAGATTTATTGATTATGATGAATTGAATTGATTTTTTTGCTAGCAGTGGTTCGGTACATGACCCGGAATAACCCCATCCCGAGTATCGAATTCACAATGAATCGGCAGTGAGACTCAAGTTAACCGGACACTGACTGGGTCAAAAGACATGCTAAGAACCGTACAGATTACGGTTGGATAAACCTAACGCGTGGCGTTGGAGGGCCTAGATTTTTCATTCGTGTGGGTAGCGCTTGGAGAGGCTAGGACATTACCGGTCGCGGACCGAGGATTATAAAACTTATAAAATATTGGATGATTTTGTAAGCACAAGTGAGAGTTGTGCTGAAGGAATTACGCCAGTGAAAAAAAAAAAAATTGAATGCGGATAAAATGACGCTTAAAGATTTTACCGGTCGTGGACCGAGGATTATAAAACTTATAAAATATTGGATGATTTTGTCAATACAAGTGAGAGTTGTGTTGAGGGAATTACGCCAGTAGAAAAAAATTTAGAATGCGACAAAATGACGATTAAAGTAGACAAAAATTTTGAATTAATGAATTAAGAGAAAAATGATGAGTAAAAAATAATGATGTTTAAGAATTAATTGTTTTAAAGGTAAATGATGATAATAATTGAAACTAATTGTTTTTATGTGTAAAGATAATGATAATTGAGGACTAAATGTTTTAAGTGAGAATTAATAATTGAGAATTTAATTGAGAATTACGATGAAAAAGAGTGATAATAGAGAATTAAACGTTTAAGTAAAAACTGACGATTGAAGTTAAGGAGAATTAAAATAAATTGTTTTAAGGTAGAAAATAACAACTGAGAAAAATGAGATGTTTTTGATAAAAGATGATGAACTATAACGAGGAAAGTAAAAATGATTACGATTAAAGTAGTATAAAATATAACGACCAAGGGTCAAACGATTGAAATCCTATATCAAATATAGAGCGCAAAAGGGAGAGCTGAGTAGATAGAAGTAAAGACGTTAGTACGTAGCGGATATGGGAATGCGACAATACCAATATTTTTTTTGGGGAATACTAGAGTTGATAATATGTATGAGTATTGATTATAATTATGTTTGATTATATTATGATAATGTTTTGATATTAGTCATAGTAATAATCTATTCTTGATATATTCATAGAGAGCGGATTATTGCTACGACCAAATAGATAAATGATGCGACCATATAGATAATTATTACGAGAAAATAGATAATTTAAAATCGACTGAAATAATGGGGGTTAAAGCCATGAAATGAATACCCAAGAAGACGAGTCAAAGCGAGTTATGTAAATACCAAAGTATGGGTTATTATAGTAAAACCGTAAAAACCTTGGTATACAGTATAATATATGTACAAGAAGTGTTATTATTTGCAGATATTTAATCAAGTCAATAATCAACAACCAACAAATCAAACAAAGCAACAATCGAAAGTAGATAACAAGCGATTACAAGTACCAAAGCAACTACAAGTATCAAACAATTTCAAATAACTCCTAGTAGAATTAAAAATAAAGAGATAAATCAAAACTCGATCCAAAATTGATAGAATATACAGAAAAACCAGAAGTCAAACCAAAGCAGATATCAATAAAAACCCCAGTTTATTGGAAACAGTAGAACACAAGCCGCAAAAAGATCGAGAAGTTATTCAAAGAGACCGTCAAAGAAACCAGAATCAGTCGAAACAATAATAAACACAGAATCAGAGAACGAAGAAACAGGACTTAAATTATTTGAGGATATTCTAGACAATCCATCAGATAACGAGAACAGCGACAGAGAATCAACAGACCAAGAGGAGAACAGTATTTTAAGAGAATCCAAAGTCAACAGCCTAACCAATATGACCGAGGACGGAAGGACGACACCTATATCCAATGAAATGACATCACAACCCGAAAGAATGGATATCGGGGAGTTTAGAGAAAAATTTCGAGGCGAACCATTTGATGGAAGTATCGATAAATTACAAACGTTTATAAAAGAATTCGAAGTGTATACGACAATATGTCATTGGCCAGACATAGCAATTAGAGAGAGACTGCCACTGTATTTAACAGGGAGTGCTCAAGATGTATATTTAGAAGCCAAACGAGACCCAAGGAAACTTAGAAACTGGAACGAGATTAAAGACTTTCTAATTAACACGTTCGGAAACGCGAAAGAACTCAACCGAAAAACGTTAGAATTTGTACACCGAAAACAAAAACAAAACGAATCAAATGTTCTATATGCGTGTGAGTTAAAGGGATTAGCAAGAGAAGCCTTTGGCGACGAAAAAGTACCAGAGGAAAGAATCGTCTCAGTATTCATAAAAGGATTAAAACATGAGGATATCAGAGCAGGCGTGGGGATGCCAAGCACCGCAAACAGTAGACAAAGCACTTGAAATTGCCAATATATGTGAAACATTCCGATTACCACAACTACAAGTTGCAGCAATGACAGCAGGAGCTGTTACAACAACGTCAAGCAGTGAAGTTAACAACAGTCAGATAACGAATGCCAACCCAACGATGAATCAATTTATTCCAAGGGCACAACAGATGTTCAAGGCCCCACCCATAAGAAATCCAATGAATAATGGTAACGGTAATTTGAATTACACTAATAATTTCAGATTCAATAACAATGGAAACAACGAACCAGTATGCGAGAATTGTCAGAGATTCGGTCATCAAAGCAGTGAGTGTTTCAAAGCAAAAACATGTCAAAGATGCGGCAAAAGAGGCCACACAGAGGTAATCTGCAGAGAATTCGGTAACGGAAATGTCAGATATAACGGAAACGGCAATAATAGAGGATACGGTAGAAATCGTATTAATGGCGAATCTAGAATGGTAACTTGTTTCATATGTAATCAAGTAGGGCACGTGTCGAGGAACTGCCCCACATCGAATGCAATCAAATCCACCTGAACCAAACCAAGCAAATACAAACGTACAAATCAATTTGATGCAAGAAGTCGAACGGTTGCGAAACGAAGTCGAACAAATGAAAGGCGGTAATCAACAACAACGTATAAACATGCTGCAGGAGAACGGAGATGTTCGAGAGCAAATAGTAAACATCAATCAGGAACAACAGAGAGCAGAATGGCAAAGACTACAGATGGAAGAGGCAAAAGAGATCCAAGCAAGATGGGAACGCCGAAACGGAACTACGAAACGTATAAATATGATGAGAGCAGTAAATGAAAACGAAATGCACACTGCGGAGCAGTGTGTTGTGAACAGCGACGGTGACGAAACGAGTGTCAACGAAGACGTATTGCCAGAAAATATAATAAAATGTGAAACGAATAAATTGACTAGTGAAGAGAAAATAAAACGAATCCAAGAATTTATCAAAGAGAAAAAAGAGAAAAGACGAGAAATCAAAGAAATTCAAATGAAAATTGAAGAAATTCAAAACGATGAGACGAAAACAATAGCAAAACCCTCAAAAGAGGCTATGGCTACGAAAAATCGAATCCAAAGGATCCTACTACAGAAACTAGAAGAGAAAATCCGACGAGAAGACGAAACACTGACAGACGAACAAGTCAAACAAAAATTAGAAAAGAGATGGGCCACAACTAAAAGATGGTGCAATTCGATAAACAATGAGAAGCCAACAAAAATATTAAAAATTAATATGCTGAGACAATTAAAAGACGGACAAACGGATCCGGAAGACGAAATAAGTGAAATTAGCAGTCTGGGAGGCGAATTATTTCAATCATGTGATAATATCAGCCGAATTAAAACTCCACCAACTAGCGACGAAGATGATTTGGAGGTCGCAAATTTAATGAAAATAAACGAGGGTGAATGGGAACTACTAACCGAAGTATATGAAATAGTATACGAAGTTAAATGCAACAAAACAGTTTATCGAGACAACAACATTCGAGAAATTTACAAAATTAGTAGCTCAGGCGTATCAACTTGAAAAAGGCGTATTAACAGCGATTTGGAAAAATTTCATCATAGAATATAAAGAGGAACTCAAGAAAATAGAAGCGGGAAAATATCAGATCAGAATCCAACATCCGGAAATTCCGATGCAAATAATCCAATTAACAGGAACAAATACTGATGAATTGTACCAATGGGTACAAGAAAAGATGGGAAACGGCCGGAAAAAGGAACAGTTATATATTGATGGCTGGAAAATCAGAACAGGTATGCATTTGGTAGATGAAATGATATGGCCGAGAAACGTCAATATTTTATCACTTTGAAAAGAATCGACAAGAGAAACAATTGGAAGAAACCCTAAAGGATATTAAATCGATATTCGAAAATGAAATTAAACCACAGTTAATGGATGCGAAAGAACTCCTTATGAGAGAAAATCAAATGATATTGGTTAAACAAGCAGTCAACCAAACGAGAAAATTTATCGATCGAATAAATACCAGAAGGCCGTACTCGATGAAACAGTTCGTAGAAAGTGTAAGAGATACTGAGATTATGACGCTAACGGATGAACGAGCAGGTGAACTAATCGAAGCCTATGGCAAATATCAGAGAGTGTTGAGAGGAACAGAACCCATACGAATGAGGGTAAAGTTACCTAATGGTGATAAACAATTGATCGAAGTAGACCCAGATTGTAAAGTGGATGATTTAACAAAAATAATCGATCAACAAATTTTGATTAAAGTGAGAGAAAATAGCGATGACGGAATGATGGAGGATGTGATATTAATGTATAATGAGAATTTTTTAGAGGAAAGCGATCAAACTCCAATATACAGCCTAGGAATATGGGATGATGGACAAACAATAAAAGTCATATCGATGGACGAGCCAAATGGTGGAATCAAAGACGAAAAGACAGAGGAACGAAAATAATAGAATTCCAAACTAAATTGAAAAGTAAATGGATCGAATATTAGAAATATACAACGTGTGGAGAGAAGACGAGGAGTTATACCGGAAAATACTATTTCTAAACGATCGAGATTGTAAACCAACGCCGTGGATAAAAACATGGGATGAGGAATTAGCTCGTTGGGATTTAAAACAAGAAAATGTATTACCAAAATGGACCGAATATATTCCGAGCGAGATATCGGAAGATTTGTTGAAAGAGATCCCAGATGAACTGTGTAAGGAAAAAACTGCTTTCTATATGGACGAACTAGAATGGCTACCAGAAGAAGACGAACAATTACGAGAAGAGAAGTGGCTAGCACCATTCAAATGGAAAATTACAGATTGGCATGAGAAAGTAAAGCAGCCAAAGAAGGGAAAGTGACAAGTATATCAAGTCCAAAATTCTATACGAGACCGGGAGGTTATCGGTTAAAATTGAAAGTGTATCCAAATGGAGACGGAGTGGGAAAAAACACTCATGTGGGAGTATTTTTCATTATTTGCAAAGGAATAAATGACAGTAAATTATCGTGGCCATTTAGTCAAAAAGTAACTATTTCGCTTAACGCACCTGGACAACCGGAAAGATGTCACCGTGACACATATAAACCGGATAAACGAAGCACATGCTACCAGAAACCGAAAAGTACAGAAAATATCGCATCAGGATCACCGAAATTTATCGATCAAAAATCAGTAACAGGCGAACAGTCGATATTTATTAAAAATAACGATATTAGCTTCACACTCGAAGTGGAAGGAGAAACCGATATAACAGAAAACGAAAATTTAGATTTACCAAGAATTTGCGTGTTAGAGAAACGAATTCCAGGATCAAAATTTTTACCTACGGATATGGATGATCTTATCGAAAATGAATTAACCGCACTAGCAGAGACGCAAAAATGTAGAGAATTAAAAGCTATTCTGAGATCGGGCGCTAAAAATCAACACAGACGAGCAGTTGAACTAGCAAAAGGAATAATAGATTCATGCAAACGAATTGAGAATTTGAGAACACTGGTTAAAGAAATCGAGGAATACCGACGAATGTACTCTTGGTATCCAGAACAATTCGATGGAGTAATTCGAAAATGGAAGCATATGGAATGGCAGAAGAAAGACCCGAAAAATATCGATAAAAATTCAATACCGGACATAGAAACGAGGAGAGAGAGGAGCATGTCACAACAAAGATCAAAGAGATAAAAGCAAAGATGCCATACGAATTACCTTTTCATTTGCAATATGAAGGGAGATCCTTAGATGACGAGTTGGAAATCGGAGTCACTCCAATCAAGCCGAGAATAAGTAATATTTTAACTGTTAATAAAATTGCAGGTCAGAAACTAATCAAAAAAGGCGAAAAACGGAAAATCATCATACAATCACCAGAAAATAGAGACAGCTTGGAAACTCCAGAAGTAGAAGAGGAAGTGATAATCGAATCAGTCGAAGACGACGATGTAATAACCGATCTGGAAGAAATCATGAACGCAGCAGGAAAAACAACGAACCAAAATTCGGGCGATTTATTCGCAACCAATACTGAAACTGATCAGACAACCGATGAACGAGAAGGATTTACTTGGGCACAGAGAGAACCAGCTGAGACTACAGAAGCAGAAACGGATATGGAAAATGTACGACAAGCGATAGCAAAGATATCCCACTACGGACGAATGGAGTAATTGGATAGCTGATAGAGGAGCTACGACATCGAGAGAACTAGCTAACAGACAACCAGATCGAAAAGAGCCGGAACAATGATGGATAATAAATCGAGAGGCAGACCAAAAACAAATCGAATAGAACCCAAGCCAAAATCAAAAGAACAATTACAAAACGAGAGTACAAAAACAAAACTGGAGAAACTCAACCAAGTGGCAAAACAAGTGCAGCGCAGAATGCCAATGAGAGAACAAGGAACGCAGTGGATAAATGAATTGGTATCGGATGTACTAGCTTTGGCTAACCCAGAAATAAAAAGAGTGTTGAGGAGACACAACATCCAGCCAGAAGCAAAACAATTATGGACAATCCTGAGGCCAATAGTAACAAAAATCATGGATAATAAAGTGAGAATGACTTTAAGAAACGTCCCAGAAATGATAACAATTGTGGAACAATTAGTAAAACGATCAGACGATCCTAGTCGATATATGGTAGGTATTGCCTATCTAGTTTATAACATGATCGGACTGTATAAAAAACGAATGCCGAAATATACGCAAGATGGACACGTATTTACGATCACCGATATAATTAAGAAATTAATAGAGCCGTTCGTATTAACTCAAGGTGGATGGAAACTATTTATCAATGCAGCAAGTAAAAGTGATCAGACGGAAACGATGCAAGCAAAACTACGAGAATTGTTAACTGAATTTGAAGGACGATCAATATAAACGATCGAGAGCAAGCAGAAGAGGAGTAAACGCAATCTTGACAACAGTAATTAATTTGGATGATTGTATCAGAGGAGCCGAATCATTTTAGTTATGATTGTGATGATATAAAATGGGTCAGAGATATTCATTAAAAGACACGGAAGAGTGTAAAGCGCAAAATCCAAGAAAATTAAGAACGATGCAACAGATGTATCATATAACGTCTATCAAGAAGCCGATTTTATCAAGGCAAATATAAAGGAATGCACAGTCACCAGAAAGATATTTGCATATTATTGTGGACAGTATTCATATACATCAATCATTGAACCAGGAACCGAATCGTCAGTGGTAACATTAACGCGAGAGCAGTGCGAGGATGGATTTCAAAACGGAAAAATTGTACTTAATAACAAAATCGAAATAGCCGCAGAAGCCGGAAAGATAAAAACTACGAGAGTATATACAGCTGGACGGATAAAAGGATCAGATGGATCGTGTCAAGGAGGAATATACGTTACTGGCGAATTGGTTAAAGAGTGGTAGTGATTGAAAGCTATCAAACGAAACTGGAACAATATCAAGGATATTTCGATCCGGATACTCAAGCCATGAAAAAATATCCAAGTTGTCTTGCATCGGATAGATCATGTTATACTGGAATGTCAACGTGACATATAACGCAGCCATAAAGGATGCCGACTACATTATTAAAACAGCAATTTTCGAGGAAATCCAAGGAAAAGTGTATCGAGAACCTGAAGAGAGACAAGAGGATGAAGCTATGAGAGAATTGATTGCAACTCGAAAAATTTCAAGACGAATAATAACTTCAAAGCTGAAATCAGAGACACCCAGTAGTGGTGGTATCCAAGATACGATGTGGGAATGAGATTCATAAAGAAAACAAGTCAGCACAATGCGACGAGGATGGTAATTAGTACCAAACTACAGGGGTCATCTTCCTATCACAGAAACCATACCGAAACGCAAGATGAGAAGCTAGGAGATAAAGAGATAAAGTTATATTATATGCCAACAATAAAATGGATTTCTTGTTGCCATCGTGGGGATTAAACATAAATAGAAAGTTTATCTATTGATTTATTACGAACGACTGCGCTTTTAAACAGAGAATATTGAGAACTGAAATTAGCTATGTCAATTACAAATCAGATAATGCAGATTCCGTTTATTACCTCTACAAGAAGGTCACTTTGGAAGAATAGTGGGAGAAGCGATGCTATACGTATTCAATGCGAGAAAACAACGGCGGAGACTACCAGGAAAAATCATCGATACCAAGAAGATAAATGTGCAAAGAATTAGAAATAGTGCACAAAGGGAGAATTAGATTTGTACGAAGCTGTCACCAGAATTCATGAATTCATAGAATTTATATCCAAATTTATTCAATTGTAGTAAATGTTATATGGACCGTTATTCGAAGAGGAAGACGACGCATGGATAATTATTCCCTAGTAAAAATCACCGACATTAGCACCAAAGAAATTGGTTTACAGAATTGACATCAGAACTAGAATCAAAACCTGTCGGACGTGTCGAGAAATGGATTGTACATTGTAAAAGATTAGAATCAGCGAGAGCAAATATTGCTTTTTCCAGCTTATTAGACACGGGGCCCCAAATTTCTAATTCAAACCTTGTTACAATTGAGGCGGAAACAATTACGGTTGGAAGTTCGAAGTACGAATTATTGCTTATTCCAGAACATTTTTGTAAACATGGACATCAATTGATGTGAAGGCAATGTGTGGACGATTTTGTCTATATCGGGTTAATGATCGCAAGGAATATTGGAATAATATCATAATCAATGTTTAGTGCGTAGGTAATGTTTTTTGACGCAAATGGTTGGCTTGCTTTTCGACATGTACAAACGGTGTGTTGATAAGAAGGTGTAAGTGGAAAATTGCAGATTTTGGTTGGGATTTTTACGTTTTAGCAAAACTATGGTCCTCATGGACATTAAAGGGATATCACAGAATTCAAGAAAATTAATTTGGAAATCGGTTAATCATAAAAATGAAGGAACTCGGATGAGGAGGTGGACAAAATTTCAAATTATTGATTGAAATTGGAACAGAGAAAAAGTGTCAAGCAAAGAGAGAATAACGGAGTGGAAGGAAAAAGATGGATAAATGTGACAAATTTAAACAATAAACGATGAAGACTAGCAATTGATGACTGAGCGATATCATAGGAGTTAGAGTAATCTACGAATAATAAGTACGCACCACTTGGGAAATTTGGGAAATCGGGGTTCAAGTTGGGGAAACAAAAATATCCTATTTCAGTAACTTAGGAAAAAAAAGCTCATAAAGACAGAACCATAAAAGGAAAGACCGCGGATGGTGTACGTGGTAAGAATTGATTACAAAACGTATATGTCAGTAGTGTATTTTGAACGAATGTGGAGAGACATTGAACAGGTAATGAATCGAAGAGGCGCAGATTGAAGATAATGGATAGTGAAACGGAAACAACTTGCATCTTAGGTAAACTTCCTGCTTGGACTGTTACGTTAACAAGTCATGATTAGAAGTGATTGTGAATCGAAATGAAAGCAATGGTCGACACAGGCGCAAACATTTTGTCAGCACAATTTATGAATATGCTACCAAGCAGATTTATGGCCGTTGTATCGAGAAACAAACATAGATGTAATAACTTGTAGCCAGAGTCAATCGACTGTAGTTTGGAAAAGGGATGTTGTAGGTCACAAAGGATTGAATATAAAGATTGTAAAAATAACCTATCTGGCGGTTAATCAAACTTAATTAACGCACCATTGCATAATGTTGGCACCGACATTAATGCCTGACTTACTAAAAAGCAGGATAGTAATCGATGTTTTTAGGAACAATGAAATAAAAATAACTGGAAGTAGTACCATGAGATCGAAGTTAGATGTCCGGAGAAAATAAACATACCTGGGAGAATCTCAAATGGATTGTTATGTCAAAGTCAAAATGATTGAGTGAAGGGAGAAATGATATTCGACCGAATCAGAAATTCGAGAACGCAAGAGTTACCTTTTGGCAGAGAATTGTTAAAATATAAATTAATGACAACGATAATCCCCAATTAATGTGACTAATTTTTGACGAAGAGATAAAGTAATCTATGGAAAAACGGGAAAGATTAGGAAAACTAACACCAATGATGGAAATTGAATTACCAGAGTTTAAAAGGCGAATCAGACGATGAAAAAGAATGTGGACATTGATAGTGAGTTGTTAAATGAAATGAAAAAGAGAAATTGGAAAACACTATTAATCGAGTTTAAGATATTTTTGCAGGCTCCGATTTTAGATTTGGGGTACAAGTGATGTAAATCAACCAGTTATTCCATTGACTAGACGACACACAATTAACTGAGGGCCGTATAGACTGGCAGAAGCTCAAAAATCCGTAGCAGAAAAGGAGGATGCAAAGGATGTTAGACGCGTTGGAGTAATAGAACAAGTTGATTCACCGCTGGCAATTCCCTGTGGTAATTGGTGAAAAGAAAGACGTACGCACGATTTTGTATTTGATGATAGACATTTAAACGCAAAGTAACGAAAAGGAGACACTTATCCACTTACCAGATATAATGAATGTTACAAATGTTGATGGAAGCAGCAATACTTTACATCCACTGGATTTGAAAGTGGATTTACTGGCAATCAAAGTAAAAGAGGAGATCGAGAGAAAACAGCGTTTACAATCGGGAAAGTGATTCTAACCAGTTTAAAAAGATTCCATTTGGACTAACAAATGCACCGAATCATTCCAGAGATGCAATGAATTTCGTTAACCGCATTGGAATTAAAACAATGTTATGGTGATACATGTGATTTACTAATATTATTCAGAAACATTCGAACAGCATTTAAAAGATATCAGAAATGTATTCGTCAGATTACGGGCAATGGAAACTAAACCTAAAGCCTTCCAAAATGTGATTGGGCCAAAGAGAAGGGTTACATTTTTAGGTTCATTCGTATCAGCTAAAGGCAAACAGCTGATCCAATGAATTATAGAGGAAAATTAAAAAAGATTGTCCAATACCAAAAACAGTTAACACAAGTTCAAGAATTTTTAGGCTTATGTGGATACTATCGTAAATTCATTAAAAATTATGCAGGAATTGCAAAACAATCAAGAATTTAGTGAAAAAGATTACATCTTTTGTAGGGGAAAAACGGAAGCAGCAAGTTGCATTTGAAAACATTGAAGAGATAAACTAATATCATCTCCAATTACTAATTAATCCAAACTTTTATAAACCATTTCTATTAGCAAACAGATCGCAATGTGGTTATGGCAGCCGAGCAGTATTAGGCCAATGGGTGAGGAAAAACGTGAAAGAGCAATCGGGATATTACAGCTAGAACGTCAAAAAGCACGAAAGAATATTCAGTTACGGAAAAGAAGCCTTGGCCAATAATTTTTTTTAGCGATCAAAACATTTAAATACTTGCTATGGGGAATTGAAATAATAATCAAACTGAATCACCAACCTTTGGGTAATGGTAGGCCAGCACAAAGAAGCATCAAGCCGATTAATGAGAATGAGGCAATGCAACTTCAGAGTATCACCGGTATAATAAAATTCAAAGCCGGAAAAGTATGCAATGCAGATTGTATGTCGAGATTGTAGTATCGGAGGAATTAATGGATAATTGACGTGAGACGTATTTGCATGATAATTGCAGAGGATATAAGATTTTACTCAAGCTGAACAAGAGCAAAAGAGAAGATAGTGAGTTAAGTTAATAATCGAATATTTAGATTCAAACGATATGAAAATCTTCGAAAAATTCAAAACAATTAAAAGAGGGCATATGGAGAAAAACCGGACAATCCGATATACGATCAAAAAAGGAATGGTTGTGGTAATGGCGGAGACAAAAGATTGATGTGACTTACCAGAAAGTAGACTGAAAAGAGATTTTGATACAATATCATTGATGAAAATTGGGGCGGAACATATGTCAGCCAAAAGACGGAAGCCAGACTGAAACAAAATACTATGGCCAAAATCTGACAGGGACGCGTGAAAGACTGGATAAAAATTTTTAATATGTGCCAATCGAAGAGCAAGGAATTAGATGGGAAAGCCATTAAAACCAGGATGCCAATTTACCACCACGAACCAATGACCATATGATAGCAATGGACCGAGTAGCGTCCACTACCAGAATCGGATTAAAAGAAATGTGTATTATATTGGTAATAACTGATTACTTAACAAAGTTTCCAGAAGCATTTGCAATTTGCAGATTCAGAAAGCAAAAAACAATTGCCAAAATTCTTAGTAGAGGAAATAATGTTGTCGAATATGGTACACCGAAAGAATTTAAACCGATCAAGGGAACCAAATTTTATGAGTGAGATACTAAGCAGAATAAGATGTGAAACAACATACTTTCCGGGAATCGCTAAATGAGAACATTCACATATCATCCACAACACAAACGGACAAACCGAAAGATCAATGGGATATTTAATCGAAATGATCTCAAATATGTGAGCAAGCACCAGAGAGATTGGGAATGAATAATAAATTTATGTTATAATGGCCTACGAATGATCAATTCATTCAGGCAACAAAGATGAGTCCGTTCAAACTTTATGTATGGAGAGAGTGCAATTATGTCCAATGGATCTAGAATACCAACAACAGGTCTCGGCAATACATGGAAATTGATGATTATGTTACTTAAATTTAAAGAAAGAATGCAGGAAAATATGGAAAACTGCAGGAATGAATATTCGTTCTTAACCAAGAAAGTTATAAAGAGTTACACGACAAACAGAGAAACGTGAAGAACATCAATTTAAATCGGAGATTGGTGATAATCGAAAACCACCAGGAAATCATACCAGAAACTGCAAAAAAGTTGCGCGAACAGGGAAGGCCCCTACTGAAATCATCTATACTAATGAAAATAATATGTTAAGAGTTGAAATTAGTTAATAATCCGCTAGTAAGACCAATCTATGTAAATGTAATCGATGTAAAGCTTGTAGCAAAAAACAGCAACAGGTTAAAACAGAACAAGGAAAATTATTGACGAGTCGCAAACAAGGCAAATATGTATGCTTGAGGACAAGTAATAAATGAAGAATGGGATTTCTTACCCAAAAAAAACTAAGCCGGGCGCGATTGTAAAAATGAACAGTGTGCGCAAAATGAATCTAATCGTAGAATACCAAGATAATGCCAGACAGATATGGACAAAAGACAGTAGGCTTTCTCGATTTATTGGGCGGAATTACATCAATGATAGAGATTATGCCAAAGAAAGTTAGATCAAAGCAAAAATGACTACATTATGGAGAGAATGCCGGTATTCTCTACTTGCACAGATTCAAGATGGCAAAGCGTTCCATTACATCACAGTTTTATTTAGCCGGAAAATGAAGTTGCGATCATTATGAAATAATTAAAATCAATTGGAAAAATGCGGACAAAAACAACGAATCTGAAAATTCAAAGAGGTTCAACACCGTTAATTGATTGCTAGCAGCAGCCGATGCAAACTACAGAAGTGCTGAAGGAGAATTTCATGAGAACAGGTTCGCATTGACGAAAAAGTAACAAAGGGGTATGGACAGTCCTTACGTATGCCGCGACAGTCAAGCGAAAAGCTTACTGGCGATGGAATTATTAATGGTCAATGCAACGATAAGAGATTTAAAATGTTATTGTGGCCAAATAGATACGTAATGGAGGATGAATAATTAGAGGGTCAATGTCAAGCAGCAGCCTCATGGATAAAAATGGACAACAGAGGCGTCTTGTAAAACCACAAATATTAAGTGTTAAACGGAATTCGAGGAGCATGAGAATATATTTTACAAAAAGCAATCTAAAACTAATCGTAATGTACCAAAAACCATAAAAGCACTTCTAAAAGAAAAGAGATAAAATTCACCGACAATGAAAACGAATCAGAAAAGGAATTTGATCGGTGAAAAGAAGAATTAGAAACTCAAGTTCGAAATTGCAAAGAAAACAGAAAATTCATTCGGATGGAAAGTCGAATAGAAAGATCGAGGAGGACAAAAAAGAGATATGTATTCGAAAAATATGACGAAATTATCAGTATTTAATAAATGTCGAGGACGACATTTCCAAAGAAACACCGGATGATGGAAATACGGATAGAAATGATAAAGATAGATAAAGATGATAAAGATGATTCAAGGAGAACACCAAAGAATAATAGAGAAAACAAGACCCAGAATATATTCCATGTATAGGCGAAGGAAACACATCAAGATTACTAATGAATGAGAAAGCACAGAAACCAACGAAATTATAAAAGATGAAAAAAAAACGTAAATACAAAAAGATACAACAATACGACAGACCCTACTTACAAGATTATTAATATTAATTAGTCAATTAATTTAACGGAACAAAAGAATCCCTAATGAGAAATTGGAAATGGCCAATAACGAAAGTTAAAAAGATAGAATCAAATAAATAAATTACGAATACGGAGAGAAAAACGACAAATTTAAATATGATCTGAATAACCTCGAAACGGATACACCTACCATTGTTGAAACATGGAAATTTTGAAACAGAATACAAAAACTTACTATTCGAGGAATTAAAAACAGAATTATCAACATTACAAACTGTATAAATGGGCAATAAAAGGAGCATACAAATGTGAAATAAGAAAAGAAATGAGTGAAAACGTGATCAACACAAACTTCCTGCAACGCAACAGGAAACACAAATTAAAATTCAAGTTTGGAAAATAAAAAAAAGAATGTGGATAGCAATTAAAAAACGGATATAGGTAAACGAGCAAAATCCACCAAATTGTATTGATAATGAAAAGGAATGTAGAAAAGTGAGGACTAAACAAAAACCAGCAATAATCAATGAGGATGATTTAGCTGAAAATATGAAATTATATAAAATTTGTGTAGAAAACTAAACGGCATTTTATGTGAGACCACCAAAAAACAATTAGAGAGAGATATTAACCAATATATAATCAACACTGATTGGCACAAGCAGACTGGAGTATTAAAAGGAAGCGTTCAAAAGAAAGATCGAAGCGTTTATATATAATAAGAATGAACTAAAGGAAGGAATATGAATATATTCGTATCTCAACAGAAAATTCTGGAATAGATGTACTTCACAAACTAACTATGGTGAGAACGATATCAAATTACCATTCAAGGGAAAAAAGAAGAAACAAGATACATTGCGAAAATGAAAAGATTAACAATTAATAGTAGGAGATATAAAAATGAGAAAGATAAAAAGAAGATACAAAGAATATATCAGTAAAAAAAAAAAAAAAAAAATATAGAGAATACAAAAAAATAACAATAAAATAGATAATTTAAAAAAAATAGAAACAGTAAAAACGAGTAGAAAATAGAGAGAAAGATAGAAAAAAATATAAATATGATAGGAAGAAAATATAATAGAAATACAATAGAAAGTAATAATAGCAATATTAAAGAAGAAAAAAAACAACACAAATATATAATGGAAAGAAAAAAAAGAGTAAAAAAGGTAATCTAAAGTAAGAAAATATCAAATGCAGTAGAATAATGTGCAAAGAAATAAGGAAAAATAGATGAGAATATAAAGTGATAAGGAGAATGAGAAAAACGCTTAAAAGAAAGGATAAATCACAACAGAAATACAACCAAACTACTAGAAATAAAATCAGAAGGAAAAATAATAATAAGGATACAAGAAGAACTATATCCAAGAAGAAGAAGAACAACAGGAAGATATAATAATGATAATAAGATAGAAAGGAGATATCCAGAGAAGAAAAAACAAAAAAAAAAAAAAAAAAAAAAAAAAAAAAAAAAAAAAAAACAAAAAAAAAAAAAAAAAAAAAAAGTAATAATAGAAGATAAAGTATGAGAATAAAGAAAAAAATAATAATAAAATATATAAATAGAATTAAAGAAAGATCTCATTGGAGACGAATCACTAAAGTATGCATAAGAGATGAAGAGAGGAGAAGAGCCGGAAAGCTAAAACCGAATGTCGGAAAATACGGGATGAGATGTATCTACAACATGCAATTGTTAACACGAGAGAAAAGGTGGCAATCTATCGAGTTATGGTAATAAAGAAAAGCGAAACCCCGTACCAATATGGTCAAGAGTGACTAGGTATAAACAATCGATAATACTACACGGAAAACTAATCTGTCAGAAATTAAAACGAGAACAACAGAGCGAGATTGAAACGGGCAAAAAATCCGAGCAAAGTATGAACATTTAACGGAAATGACGACATATTTTCAATGGAGGAAGCCCCACCAACTCCGCAAAGCATTCAGAAAAGCTCAGGTTCAGAACTGAAACACAACTATAACGGGAATCAACGAAAAATCAGCGAAAACAGGACGAAGCAAAATTCGCAAGATCAAAATTGATGATGGATAAACTTTAACGGGTAGGTTACACATTCATAATGACACTAATATTAATTCAGCAGTTGGAAAGTCATCAAAAATGCAAACCAAAACCAAGGAAACGTAAGAAAATGG